>JBCFXI010001083.1:0-77891 GCA_038496175.1 Ampulex compressa
TATATATATGGTGCAGGTGAATATTACCAGAAAGTAGTTGGTAAGTTTAGTGTTAAGAGTATAAGCTATAGGTCATGGAAGATCGTTTGTGCTTTTATTTCGCGAATAGAAATTTTATTCCATTACGCGTGATAATCGAAATAATACGAATCGATGACAGTATGCGTGGTAAGTTAGTTGTACATGATACGAGATGTCCACCTCAGGATCTATTTTAAATCGAACGATCAGAGCTCTAAGGGCGACTCGCGTTTCTAGACTGCGCTCAGCGGAGGATCATCGACTGACGGTTTTTCATGTCGGCGGCGGTTTTTTTGAAGCGGACGATCATTTGGGAGTCTAATTTATACGGCGGTTAAATTAAAACGAATGCAGCGGTCGCGTCCGGCGAGGAGGACGCGTCTGCAAATCTCAGTTGGGCCGAGGAGAGAAGAGCAGTCGAGGGTCTCTCACGTGGAGAATCCAGCGGCAGGGGGGAGTACGTCGAAAGAGAAGGAGCTGTATCGTGATTAGGGAGGAATGTTGATTAGATCCATCAGCTGGTCGAGTACGGTCCTCCTTCCTTCGTTGGGCCTCCTGCCTCTTAAAACCTCTCGACTCTCTGACCCAGACTCGGCCGCGTCTAGTATTCCAGCCCTGATTGGATCCTTCGCCTTGAAATTTTCTCGAACAAACACGACTCCTTTCTTATTTATCCGCGAACCGTGTGGTCGAAAAAGCCCCACGTCACGGAGTGTAAACAAAGCATCAAATATCTTCCAAAAGAAATATTCACCAGAGAGAATTAAACTCATTAACAAACCAAGTAACCAAAAACGCTTCCATAAAAATATAAAAAAGATCGAGAAAGATCCTTTGATATAATCGAGAAACGATCAAACCCACTATCCAAACAAAACCTCTAATTTGCACTAAACAACATCAAAACTAAACTATCCAATTAATGAATATCCACGAAATACAACTGTTGCGCCAATTGTCACGATCAAATCAAAAGCAGAGCCTTCCTGCCGTACAATTCGCCTCTCCAAAATTCTAAAACCGAGGCGATCAAGGCGGGGCAATTCACGAACGAGCCTTTCGCTCCGGAGGATCAGCAGGCCGGTGCTTCGAGGGCCGACGCACGACAAGAACGTAGACAGGGGCACGACGACGGGACATTGGGACGAAGATAGAGCGCATGGCCTGCGTACTGGCGTACACGAACCCGTGGAGTGATGCAGTGTCGACTGTCAATACGTAATTGCTCAGGCATTTATCACACCCATGGTATGCCTTTCCTCTCCGCGCGTTCGATCTCGACGTTGACGGCGCCGTTGCGTCATCGACGACGATCGCTCGTCGGCGGGACGGACGAGAAAATCAGAAGTAAGTTGGCACCAGGCGTGTGCCGTATCGGCGCCGTGGGGAATCGCTGATATTCTTCCGCACCTCCGAGGATCGATGGGAGCGGATTTATGCGATCGCAGAAAGTCCCCTCGATAGAACGGTGATGTAGCGTGGCGGCCTTAAAACTCTTTTGGCAGCGCACCCTGATTTATGATTGGGAGACCAGCGAGCTGCGCTCAATGATTTGTCGATAAATACGCACGTACCTAAGAAATGAGTTGGAGTTTTAAATCGTAGAGTTTGAAAAAAGTAAAGATGGAATAATAATTTTGTTTAAATATGGATAGAATATAATTAAGAAGTGTTTGTAAGAATAAAAAATGGTTGTAATAAAAAGTGCACAGGAAAGGAGATATAAAAAAATATTGCAAATGGAAATATTTTATGAAAATTATGCGGTTATGTTGTTTCGTTGTATTATTTAATCCGGGTTGATTTTGAGGAATCGTTATTCGCAGATTTGGTTCCGAATCGAGTTTGTTTTCGCTTTTGATTTTAATCCTACTCATCGCGGAAAAAGTTATTTCGTAGATATACTTAAGTGGAGCTGGATAATAACAATGCATCTGGTAACTATATGCGGAAGTTAATAGTGAAATAAATTGTTATTACAAATTATCTCGTATACCTCATTTTAGAGATCACCGATATAGAGAGTAAAGATCCCAGTTCGAAACCTGTTCATCGACTCTGGATAATTTCCCATGTGATGTGTATACTGTTGCTCTAATGGTTCTGAATGGACCTCAAAAACAGTAAGTCCTAAGCTAAATGACCTTAGCAGTTGGTGTCGAAAGTGAATTAAAGAATGAAAAAGCAGTCTTCTCGGTCTCGTTGTTTCGTTTCTTTCCGTATTTACGACCGACCGGAATGTCCTCCTCTCGTGTACGATCCAGCGCGTGGCCAGTACACCGTGAAAGTAAGAAATCTGTCGGACGTCAGTGACGAGCCCTTCCCCTGTTTTCCCTTTTCATCTATTGCCGTCATAAATCTGAGCCGTTTATAGAACCCTTTCGAATTCTCTTCTCGGCCAAGGTGTCGGTCTTGTTAAAATCCAATTTCCTAAGCACGGAATTCACCCTGATAGTAATTAACCCGTCGGTCATTTTCACTTGACACATATCTCATACCTCTTTGCAAAGATATTCAATAAAGCGTGGTAAAGCGAGAATATTAAATACCACATAACGCATCATCGTTTTCCCATAAGTTGTATTCAAAGGATCGAACGCCAATCTTTAATCTTCAGAATAAACCTGCGAGAGAGACGATATTCCGGGGTTTCGTTAATGAAGGCAGAATAGTCCGCTTCGAAAGGGGAGGGGAAAAAAACGATACCAAAGTTCTCGGTTCTAATTTCACGTGGCGGCCCCTCCGAAGAAAAGGGTTACCTCCGCTCGAACGTCAGCGATACGCTTAGTCAGGTAACCAAATATACTGCCTCGAAGCTCCCGTCCACGTCCGCGGGAGGCTACGAAGGCGGGACGGAATTCCATTACGAGGAAAATGTAAATATAATTGTAGCGTGCTGACATAACGGTAAGATAATCCGTCGAGCGGAGGCGCTGCCTCTGCAATAAATCGTAATTTATGATCCCTATACGCCCGCCGGTATCGCCGAGAAATTCAAGACTGCGCGGACAAGGACTGGGACTCCTCTCTGTCTCTCAGGCCCTCGTTCGGCCCTCGTCCTCTCTCTTACCGTCCCGCAGCCATGCTCGTTTCGCCGCCTTCTCCTTCGACGGATCGAGAAACCAGCCGAGAAAGCCAGGGAGACTCGACCCAGGTTCGGCCAATGGGCATACTTACAATGTGCTTTCTCGCTTCTATAATCTAGACGCTCCTCTCTCTCTCTTTCTCTTTCTACGTATATCCTCCGTCGCCCTCGCGCTCCCTCTCTCTGTCTCTCTCCCTCGCCTTCTGGCACTGCCTCTATTCCTCTGCGAGTTCGCCTCTCTCTCTCTCTCTCTCTCTCTCTCCCTCGTTTCATTGCTTCTCTCTTCCAAGCTCGAGCACCAATAAATTAATTGCGGAGATTTACGTATCTCGCCCGTAAACCAGTCAGCGAGACTAATGCCCGGCCACTAATTACATAATTATATAGCATTATGTTACGACGACCAATTAATACGTGCGTACAATGACTCGAAAGCACGGGCTCGTGTGGCTGTAAGTCATCGCCGTCCGATTCCGCGGCGGTTCGTCGGTAGCAATGCGCGCGTGTTTGCCTGCCGAATGCACCGACCGCCCCGCAACGGGATTGTAATTTATCGTATTCCGCGGACGACGCCGTGTATCCTTCGTTCCTGGTATCTGGTCCAACGCTAACATCCTTGAACTTTTCGTCTTGGGTCCTTGCCCGTGCGGTGCATTTCGATGAAAGATCGAGCCTCGTTGCTGGTCGGGACACGCAGGGAAACGGCATTGGTTTTGGCTGATCCGTCTGTATTTGAATCTTTGGGGAGGAGGAGTATGCAGGAGCGAGTAAACTGACAATGGTGTTTTATGTGGGATGGAAAATTCTAATTTTAGTTTGGTTATTGTGAAAGCTGTGGTAAATGTGAGCGACTTGAGTAGAAATATTAAGGATTTTCATGCTAGAACCTAGTTTTGGGATATATTATACTTAGAACACTACATATATCTTTAAAAAAAAGAAGGGTCAAAAGAAATTTTGCATAAATCGATATAATGATCTATATGTGTGCATGAAAATTATGGAAAATCTCAGAAAATGCTACAATTTTTTTTAAAGAAATGACTGACCAGTCATTTTGAGGGATTTTGTGGTTTTAGTGTTGAGGAGCCAGGATAAAGACGGTCATGCGTTTGTAACAGAGACCTTATATGTATACGACTGGAAATAATATTAACCTATAGTATTTATAACATAAAAGCTTAAACATGGACCAGCTTAAAAATCATTCGACACAAGTATATATATCGAAAATACTTTTGAACAATTACCACACTTTACTGATTTCTAATAAAGTATTATACGCATAAAATAAGCACTCAGCAGGTAAAAATTCAGTCTTACGCTCTCCGCTTCGATACTTTTAATCGTTTGATCTCCTATAAAAATCGATCAAGACGTCGTTACTTTTCTCGCGCCACAATTCGCTGAAAACGGATTCGACTTATTCTTCAATCAATAAGTCATCTACACATATCGATTGAAAAAATAGCCATTGATTTACACCAAGTTCAATCGTAACACTCACACGAAACACGGGTTGACGCATTTTCAATATTCTTACGTCACTTCAAAATAGCGTCCCATAAATGAGGCAATGGCTGAAAGGCATCCAACCGCCTCGCTTTTCGACGTTCGACGAGCTTTTTTCCACCGACGAACTTCGAACGGAAGAAGCGAGCGTTTTCCGTGACGGGCTAGGCGGGAAGGAAACCAAGTTCCGAGCGGGGGTGGAATATGAGATGCGGGCAACTGATTTATTTAAGGGGCAGGCCAGACATCCGGTTTGTCGAATTACGGTTTAAGAGTGCCCGTAGACGGAGTGGCAGATAAAAACAAAGATGAAGAGATGAGTGAGCGGGAGGCAACGAGGTGGAACGAGAGCGCGTAGCTCGTCGGCCCGTTAACCGTTTATCATTGCATCGACACAAGTCACGCAGTGGACCCTTACTGTGGCCACTTAAAAAACGGCGATCCAGACTTTAGTAGGAAGTGACGTCAATCATCGAGGTACAAACAGGCCGGGCCAGCGGTAGAAATATGCGCGTTTGTTCGCGACGCTCTTAGAAATGGTATATCGGCAGTGTCGAATAAAGTGGGAAGGAATTAATGGCCGCCTATTAACCGCGGACTTTCGTGCTAGAGGCGGGATAATTACGAGGCGCGCGGTGTACGCCTGCGAAAATAGAATACGCGAGCATCGACGGGCGTCGGTTTCCTTCGGGGTACCGGCTGAATTCCCTTTTTAATTAGGGCAATTAAGAAAGATCCGAGCTGGAACTTTTTACCTCCGCCGCGGCATTAACACTCGGTGTCCTCTGTTTCGTACTCGGTGGCAATAGGAAGCAGGTCGGCGACGAGCTATGCATTATTAATGTCCCTTCTTACTTGTTACCACTCTCTTGCACTTACTTGCCGCCCGGTTTATACACCCTACATGTACGCGCCGACCCATCCTTCGATTCTGACGGCGTACGTAAAGCCGGGACACGTTGGATTTACGGAAAAACTCATTATTAACACGTAAGCCCCGCATGAGTTAATTATCCGGGATCACGAGTACTTCTCTGGCAAAAAGCACCCGATCGTTGAGCCGATCGCGATGCCACGTTCTGCTTTTTCGAGCTTCGACGGGGAGGATCGTCGTGTTGGGTTTCGAAAGGATACCAGCATGTCCCGATGATGCGACTCCAAGCCAGGAAGGTCCTATGGATTTGACCGTGTAACGATTTTAACCAGATACGAGAGAGGGCAATCGAGGGGGGGAGCGGCTCGGTACATTATCGCGAAGATGACGCTCGTGACAGCATGTGGGAGTAGCTGTCACTCATTGTTGCCTTGCCAGACGTGATATATCCAGACATTTCGCTTCGTGATATCACGAGCACCGACTCTTATCCAACGACCAAAAAATGTCATCAATTCGTGGCGTTAAGCGGAAATATGCGATTTTGGTACTGCGGGATCTATCATTTTCTTCGAGGATTTTATTATTCGATGGTTATACGGGTTTTCTGGTGTGTTCTCTCACTCGATGTGTTCGATGTAATTACGAGAAATGTTATTTTTTTTATTATTTTAATCGACGTTCTATATCGTGATTATCCGTTTGGGATATTTATTAATGCCTTTTGGTTTGATAAATAATTATATAAACTTATCATTATATTTCCTAATGGAAATGTAATATCTATCATTGTTCTGTGGCGCGTTTTACGATGCAGCGAAAACTAAATTAAAAAATAAGCTTGTGCCAAGCGTTTTTCCCAGTATTTCTTGCACTAGACATATTTTTTACATCGTATTAATGCATCAGCAAGTATTTTTATCCATAAATATCTCATATTTATGTGAACTAGTATATTTACCCTTGTACAGAATTCAATGTCTATTTCCTATTTATTAGACGTACGCAACCTTGCTTTTCCACGTTTTTTTTTCCAAAATTCGACTCTCTTCGAGTCATAAAAGACTGATTACACATTTACGATTCAAAGTATTGTCCATCGTTCGCCACTACTTTCTCCCATCTTTCGGGTATCGAATCCCACGTTGAAAAAAACCACTACTTATTATCACACATTCGCGTAGAGATTATCTTCCCCTTTTTCAAGTTCGCACGTATGTGCGATTTTTCGTCATTTTTATTCGGATAATGGGCCTTTGAACGAGGTTAAACGATTATAATACGCCAGTCGGGGCCAAACGAGTGCCGTTGCGAAAGACAATCGGCAAAATCGATTTTCACCGATGTACCGAGCCTCGCTTTTAACATGCCTTCGCGGTTTATCGCTTATGGCTAATAAAGTTTAAACGACACGCCTCGAGCGTGCGCTGGGACATAACGGGCGATCCGAAGGAGTCGCATTGCGGATACGAATCGTGACGCTAATCGGGACTTGTCACCGGTGGGCGTACTTGACTTACAGGCCGATTGAATTCGACTCGGCCGCAGAAAAACGGGAATCATAATCGTGGCGCGGCCATAATACAAAGTGCCTTCTTTCGCGATTCCGTTAGCACAGGGCTCGGAAAACGCGGCCCGCGAACCGCGTGCGGCTCTTTGGCCACTCGCATGTGGCTCTACCATGAATAATAATTGTGTGCCGTGTAATATTTTAATAATGAAAAATACTATTTATGAATAAACAGGATTATTATTCATATGTATATTGGTTCCCATATTTCACAAGGATCTTGCTCGGGAATTGTATAAATACGAATAAAATTGAGATAATAATTGATCTTGCATCGGGCATGTAAATAATATTTGCAGGATGTAAAGAGGATTATTGTTGATTGTGATGGATAGCTAATTTTTTTTTTTATTCGGGTATTAGAGTCAAAAAACCGATTACTCAGAGTTGGTACGTGGGGTATATTTTTTGATCGTCGATAATAATAACGCAAAATATTATAAATTATGGACCAGTTTCAGAAAACTTATGGTTCCTATATTACGAGTTCTTTACTTAAAATTGATGCAGGATATTTGAAGAAAAGACTTGTAATACAGGAACCGTGAGTTTGATGAAACGGGCCTTTGGTAGCCCTCTCTCACTTTGTTACGCGCCTCTGTAGAGAAGAAACGCTGCAAGGACCTCCACAGGAATCGTCTTTTCAAACGTAATGAGTTTACAAGTCACACATTACAGTGGAGGAAAAAGGCAATCCAGTTTCATGAAGCGTGTCTAATCCTACCCATCATATATCTCTACCTCCTAGTTTTTCTACAACAAACTTCTTGTAAATCTGATTTTCAAAAAAAAAATGTTCTAATATTGATATTTGGTTCTTTTGACTAATGAGTCCGATCATTGCATTAGCATTTCTTATCGCGAACAGCGCTATCCCAGTCGAGGAAAATTCCACTTCGCGATTGGGAAACGATGCTGGCGACCCTACTGCTCGTCCAACTCGTTCGATCGTTACGAATAGTCATTGAGACGATGAGCCTCTCCTTCTTCGTGGTCCCGCAATAATACTCCGATGTGCTCGTGCCGTGGCATCGAAGCAGCGAGGAGACGGACCCTCGGATTGGCTTTGATCGCCCAGCGATCCGCCGTTTCTATCGTCGATTACCATTCGTTCACCGCTGATTCTTCCTCGAGGAATTTGGGACTCCAAGCGGCCGGCCGCGTTCGAGACGGACGCGCAAATTGAACCGTTAATCGTAGAGGAAGGATAAAGTGGTGCTGTTCGTTTCGCGCGAGACAGTGGATCAGCGCGCTTTGCGTTTTTCGTGCAATGGCTCTTTCGATAAACAAGTGTCTCTTCTTTCTAGATAGAATTAGCGCAGGTGCCACGATCACTTACCACGAGTACTTGTCTAATAAAACATCTTTTAGGATGTAGAGATATTGGTTATTTAGTCTTTATTGTAATCCGTCTTCCGTCGTAATATGTATATAGATTGATAACATTAACGAAATGATCCTGCAAAATATTTATTTCGAAATTAGACACGATTATCCCTCAAAAACTTTTTACTCGAATATATATCTTGAAATATTATAACCAGTCCTTGCGATCAGCGATTAAAAATTAATATATCAATAAATTACTATTCGCCTATATAAGGACCGGTTATTTCAAGATATTTCTCTCTAAACTTTATACTTTCTTTTTTCAATATTGGTTCTATTAAGGTTCTACAGCACATCACATTCCGCGCCTCATAATTCATATTTTAACGCGCCAAATCGTCGACGATATCGCTTTACAATCCGCACCCTGATACCGCATAAACCAGGACCGATAAACTGCTTGTATTACACAAGGACGTCTGTCCTCCTGTGCGTCGCTACTTCCAAACGATGGGGTATAAAAAATCCGTGAACGCTCGAGGATGGTTTAAAGGTATTCCCGACACGAGCCCGCCGATATCGCTGGCCGTTCCTCCTTTTTTTTTTTTCTCTCTTCAGCGGAAAATTTCGTACGGCCACGATTATCACACCGAGTACACTAGCGGAATAAACGATCGAATATTTACTGCGTTCGCCGCTGGAGATTCGGCGTACGTTTCGGTAAATCCCTTGATTCGTAAGTCGTACGCGTCGCCGGTTACCCGAATCATTTATGCCAGCAGCATTTTCGTGGAGAGGTACGTGTGCTCCGTCTTTAATCGAGATCGAAATCGGCCGTCGTGTAGCCGTCAATGGTGTGTAGAACCGCGCACGTACTTGCCGCTCTCTCGAAAAAAAATTCCCTGCACACGCTGGCGAGACACGCGCTTCGTGAACCTTAAAGACCTCGACGAACGAGAGGTGATCGCCGCGTCCCGCGATTTTATCGATGATCGCGCCGACGTGATCCGCGAAAATCCCTGCGAAAGCGGACGCACGTCGAATCGTTCATTAACACTAAACCCACCGAAGCGCTCGAAATGACCGGCCAATTGTGTCGTAGAAAAATCGCTGTACCTCGTAATCGAGCCATTTTTTCAGACTTTCTACGATTCTACCGCAGAGTGTGAATCATTCTATCGATTCATCGATATCTCTTCTTCAAACCCTTTTTCTTTAAAGACATACGTAGTGTATATAAATATGTTCAGCGAGTGGTTGGTAGGTTTAGTATTAAAATGACGTCGAATTCAAAGGGTTGAGGAGTGTGATATTGTTCGAGGAAGTTAAACGAGATAGACGCACTTTTTTCGTATGAAGCGATCGAGTAACGTACCTGTGATCGGTTTAATCGCGACTCATTTCGCGCCTTTTTGAACGCGTTTTTGAATTATTAAAAATCACCGGGAAAGAGTATATACGTCGACTCGTTCATTAACACCAAACCTATCGAAGCGCTCAAAACCACTGGTCAGTCGTATCTCTGAAAAATCGCTATACTTCGTAGTGGGGCATTATTTGAGATTGTCCATAATTCTACCGCAGACTATGAATCGTTCTATGGATCTAATGACATCTCTTCCTAACACTTGGCCAACCGAATTGGTAGATCTCCTTGCTTTAAAGTAAGTCAGTGCACAACCGATCGAGCAGATCTCCCACGTTGACCGTAGCAACGCGTTTCCTTTTTTCCATTATTATCGATCGCTTTGACCAGGAGTTGTTCCCAATTATTGACGAACTTTTTCTGCTTTTCTGCGTAGTTAGGCTTGCCTTAGTGCGGCGAGAAGCGTTCAGTTTCCCGTAGCGTGCGCGGTTGTTAGCTTTTTATAAATAAATTATCAATATTTCGATAGTATACATATTTCAATTAAATCTATAAATATTTTATAAATAAAAAAGCTTTTTTCTTTAAGGATATACACGGTATATATAAACATGCCCAGAAAGGGACTCGTAGGTTTAGTATTAAGCCAACCGCCCGTCGATTTGGACAGAGGGTTATGCCGTGATTTTCTTGTCCTTGCAGAGGCCACCTTCATCGTCGCTCTCGTATCCCGGTGCGAGCGGCAACGACGATGCACGCAGTCCCGGAAGTGGGGGCACGCCAGGACCACTCAGTCAGCAGGCACCCACCAGTCTGGATTCATCGGACCCCGGTAAGTGAAATTGCTTTTTTCCTTTTCCTTTTTTCTTTCTTTCTTTCTCTTCCTTCAAAATGCTAACCAAACAAGGAAAGAAAGATCATCGTGGTTATAAACCTCGATTCATCTTTACAATATTACGAACAATATCGAACTACGTATCTACGTACATTTTGCACTTTCTCTCTCTTTTTTTCAACTTTTCTTTCAATCTACGGCTTATTAGTTCGTTATATTCTTCTGGGTTCACATAAGCCTGGACAAGTGATCGTGAGGTTCAGTATATATAACTACCATATAAATAAAAATAACCAAAGCGAATTAATAGATTACACGCGTGGATAATTCGACAGATTTAAATCAACAGCCACCAACATAATATTGACGAATTTATGCTTCTAAAATAATCGTATCGTCTGAATATACTTAACTGCAACGTGTTGTTTATGATAATTAACTCAATGCTGTACACGTTACTACGGTTGATGAAAAATAATTGAGAAATGGACTTAGATCACTTTCAAAGCAAACGCCTCATATCTATCTTCACGGATAAAGCGTATGACGGGCTTCCGCGAAACTCAGCTTTTCCTTAACACTATTCCTACTAGCCATTTTCCAGACAGATTTAAGCGTACTAAATATTTTCTTAAAGAAAAAGAGGACGAAGGAAGAATGTCCATAGATTAATTTATCGATCCGTACTCTGTGAGAAAATCATGAAAAATCCCAGAAGTGACCTCAAAGCTCTACAATTTTTCAAAGAAATCACTGACCGCTCGTGGTAGGAATAGTGTTAATTTCATGCTCGCCAGGATCAAGGCGAACATTTATCGGCTGACTTTGAGTGAAAAACGGCGTTGAGTCGGAGGTTTCGCGCAGTGTATCGAGGGAAGGGTTACGATAGTCTGAAGGTCGAGCGATGTCGCGTAGCCGCCAGCCGATGTGAAATTTTCGAATCGATCGGCCGGCGCCGATCGATGAAACCGAAAGTAGGTCTCCTGCATGGGACGAGGAGGAGCAACGGTGAACTGGCGTTGACGCGGCCTAGGCAGACTAATGACAATATCACGCGACGAGCAACGAGTTGATGACAATCAAGACGCGGCTCGCCGGGACCCCACGGACCTTCTGCACGCCCTTCAAATTTTACGAACACCGACACGCGCGTCAACACCATCAAACCAACTCCACCGTCGACGCTAATGAGCAGCTCGCCACATTGGCGTAGGAGCTGTTGCGAATTTTTCACGTCTTCTCGGGAATTATTGCACGAAAATCGGGCTCTTAGGCGCGAGAAATAGGGGTAGAGGTTTCTCCAAGGTTCCCGGATTTCTCACGGTTTTAATGAGAGTCTCGTGAAAGTGTTTGTCCTCAAACAGCAAGGGTGAAGTGAAGGGTTTTTGAATTTTTGAAGTTATCAATGGAGTACGTAAGTTTACTACGTTGGATGATCGTGTAAACTTTGTATGAAAAATAGATCTCAGAGGAACTGGTTATGTAGCACGGAGTAATTAAGCGTAGCTGTTTGGATCGTTGACAAGATGCAATGCGGTTGAATATATAATCCCGACTTTTTATGTGGTCAGTAATTGCGTGTAATGAGGACTGGTGATAATTGTCGATAAAGAAACACGATTAAATCCGCAGAGAACGCCTTGATTTCAGGACTTTTCGTTCGTAACCCACATTACGCTGGAAGCATGCGTTATCCACCGAAAGGACGGTAGGTTAAACCGAAACTTGATCAACCATTGAAACCCGCTATAAATCCGTCTTTCTTTCTTCACGCGTTCAACTTACTTTGCCAAACGTTACAAGACTTCGCTCATTCCTAATTCGAGTCATTAATCGAACCAGGCACTCCTCATCCTTCAACTTGATCCACGCAAAATTGATATCCCCTCAATACAGATCCACCTTCTTCGAGGTGACGCTGATCATCCACATCGCGATCTCCTTATCCTTCCTCCCACGCTCTCCAACCGTGAAACACGCCAATCTCCAGCTTTGATTTCGCGCGTGGCAGCCTTGAAACGCAGGATTCCCCGGTTTATCCAGAGCACGCTTCTTCGAGTAGCGTTAACCCGCCTTGAATAAGTGCGTTTCGCCGTGGAAGTTCGACGTCGAGGCGCGCCTATGGCCAGCGCGGTCGGGTTCAGTCAGTCACCGGAGGGTATACAAGTTCACGACACCATCCCATAAAGATTCATTAAGGTCCGCCGTCTCTATATTCGCTCTGTCGTGCCAACATTATAGAGCCGCGTGGCGTGCCGGTTTGGTCGAACGCGGGCGCACGCATATGTAAGCGTACATGGCCGTGTACATGCTGACGTACATGGAACCCCCCGATCCCCCCCCCCCCCGGCATCCATTTACGTATATGTATATGCGAGAGTCAAAACGGTTGATCAATAACAATCAAAAGCGCGCTCCAGCGCCGAGGAATGGCCGAGGGAAGGAGACAGAAGGAAATCGAGAGGAATGAATGGCGGCTGGAAACGGTGCCGCGCAGCCACAGATGAGCTCTCGATTCTCTTCCACGACGGGGTCTCGACAGGATCGGCTGTCGCGAAGATTTTCGAAGCATCGAAAATTGAGCACACTGTTCTATTCTTAACCGTTTCGAATGTTGTAAGGAGAGATATTCGATGTGCCTTGTCGGTTGTGGGTAAATTATTAGCTTCGCGTATCGACAGGCTTGTCTATGCATGTGCCTGTATATTTCCCTACTCTTCTCCACCGGGTCTTGATTAAATTAGTCGTTGCGAAGGTGCGAGGCGACCTTTGAAATTGAAGCGATTTTTCAGTAGGTCTTGAATTTGCAACGCGCGCGAAAAAGATTCAATAGAATAACGCCAGATTAATATAGCCACCAGATAATAAAAAACCAAACTTAATTTCATGAATCAGTAGTTACGATAGCATTGATTGGATTAACTGTATGTAATTTTCTTATCGTTACTAACACTTAGAAGCATTTAGAAAATCATTCTAAACTCACTGTATATGACACACTATTAAAGCAGATATCATTCAGTAGGAAAGAATCAATTTTTGGCACCTCGCTTAAAACACGTTATTCGACTCGATACTTGAGGCCATTCAAATATTCCTTATTTTATTCGCCACGGTATTTATTATGAGATTATCAAAGACATATCGTCTGAATCAACTCAAAAACTTTGCCAGAGGCAATCGCTCGACTATTATTTATAACAACAACACCTGCCTTGACCGAATTCCCGCACGATTCATTTTCCTCTTTCGCGGCTGAAACCATAACTCCTGCGACCTTTAGCTTCCTTTGTTTAGAAAGGCAGATGATCTGCCGGCCGATGAAAATTTTCTAGATCGGATCGCAGGATGTGTGTCGGTGCCAGAACGGTCGTAACATTGTCTTCAGATTTAATATTCGCCACATTGAGCGCGCGTGCAGACGAAGTGCGGCTGGTTCGTGACGAGATATCGATCTTACCGCGAGATCTGTCGCGAAAGAGCATAGAACCCGGTGACGAGACTTTCGCACGTGCTCGCTATAGAAAGTGCAGCCGCTGACGCACGCGAGATCGTGAGAAGAAAAAAATGGAAGCGGCTTCTGTGTAACGACGGCAACGCGATAATCCGCGCTTTCACCTAGGCCAGGCTTGGTTTAACCCTAATACGCTCGGAAAATTCAGCAGGAACGCGATCGTTAGTCCTTTCATTACCATATGCGTTTACGTAACGTCATGCCCGTTTTTTTGACCGCGCACACGAGTAACGAAGACGTTAAAGAGAGGCGGAGAGCACTGTGAAAAGGCGTTAAACCGTACCTAGAATGCTGAATTTACTTTATAGCCAGGAGTCGAATCGAGGGTATTGGTGAGCACATTCGTACGCGATAAATATAAACACGGAAACGTAGTTAAAAGTCCCTGGTCTTCCTTATCCATAAATAACTTGATACAAAATAATCACTATCATCATCTTTTCTGTTAGACAAATATCGTTGGATATTTATTTTGAATCCTTTCCGCGCGATGGATAACGATATATGTGGTACAGAAATTGTACGAATAATCCCAAGTGTCGACGACCTTAACTTTAATCTGGGTATGTTTTGGAGTATTTCACCAGCTAGCAGCTTGCTTCGAAGGCGGGTACAAAAATCTTACCAATACGATTATCTGGGCGCTCTTCAGGGATTCGTAGATAACGACAGCGTAGGATGAAGGAATTTGTTGACTGTATGCGGGCACCGATAGCAGCCGATAGAGAAATTTCTTGGGCGTTTATCAACATCAATAGTGTATATGGTGGGGGAGTTTACCGAGCGCCGACATCCGTATCGAACGATCGCGGAGTTTGTTGAACGCTCCTAGACTCCGATAGTAACGGAGGGGTTAATAGAACATTGCAGCGATCTATAGATCCTAGTCGTGGCGTGAACCGCTTCTAAACGCTCCCATCCAGCGAATCGATTCCCCACGGTAAACAAGGCTACGCACGGCATGCTATTCTCTCGTCAATTCTCAATTATAGTATTATTTATATTTTAAACGACGTCGACGCAGAGGCCCGACCATCGCCGATATTCACAGCGGCGCACGCTACCGCTGGCGGTTTACCTGTAACTGGCCACGTATGTGTTCGCACACTCGATGCTTAAAGGGCAAAACAATGATAACGGTCGAGGAATTTAAATTTACACGATAAAAATTCGAACTCGCTTAATCCTCCGTAATCTGGGAAGACTTTGAAGTATCATTTTGTTCGCGCGCTTTATTCAAAATCGTCTATCATTCATTCCGAGATTTGTGGGTTATTGAATATTAGAGGTGAAACGATCTGCTGTTTATATCCAGCTTTTTTCGTTGTTTTTGACACGTTGACCGCCACGTCAGTGAGAGGTGACTGACACTGAACTTTCTGCTCGGGCCACGTCAGTCACGGATGATCGATAGTAGAAAATACGATATGCAACTAAAAAAATCACATTGTTTTAAAAGATTCTGAATAATTTCAGGATAGCGTCATTAATGTACTATTTCTTACCATAAGGTTTTTATGGATTTTATTTAAATACTGTAAACAAAGAAACAGTCATCTTTCCTTCAATGAGTGTCCATAAGCAATTCGGTCTAAACGTAATTATCCTCTACTATAATTGCTATACCACAATACCAGCACACTTCTAAGTAGCGCTCGTAGCCTGAGTAGATTTCCTTATAAATACCCATAGTAGTCAACGTGTTAGCAGCACGAGATAACACGATCAGGATCAAGTACTAAAATCGAAAGTAAACATCGATTAAACAGAGTGAAAGCAAAGTTACAGCAGTAATTCGCACAAACCCATCCTTGCCATAAATAATAAAAAAAAAACACACACAAGCTACTTCACTTTTCATCCACTAACTTCTCATTCAGCCAAGAAAAGCGCATGAGCTATACGCATCTTCGCTCTTCATTCCGCAACTTCACGCACTTACCCTCCCGCGGTTTTCAAACTTCAGATCCCTCTCGTACTTTCGCTGAATATCATCTTGCGATTTCGTCGAACGCCGAATAAGGTATGTAAGCGAGCACTTGCGCGACCGTACATAGGTCGAGTATCAACGAGTTACAAGGTAAGCTTAGCAACGATGCGAGGAACCCGGCAACGTTACCTAATGTCGAGATAGTATCGGGGCAGCCGACGTTGTCACAGTAGGACAGGGTATTTGCTCCTCGGGGCACAGAGGCGAACTTTCCTTCCTTGTTTCGGCCCATGCGCCTCCCTTTCCGCCTTTTCCCTTTCGTCCTGGCCCTCGTTAGCGTGCCGGCTTGTTTGCCGACAGATATCATCTTCGACGTCCGTTCCTTGGCCTTGCTTCGAGCCAGGATACCAAGGCGGACTGACGTCCTCCCCGAAGGACCTAGTTTCGCCCATAAGCAGTTTCCTCGAATGGTCGTGTTGTTGGTGTGTTTCGATGCGGTGGCCAGCGGCCGAGATGAATATTGGAGAACGATCGACCTATCGCAAACTCGATTACTGGCGAATAGATAAGAGGAAGAAGGAGGGTATTAGCTGGTTATTAATTTGACGTACGATCGTCCCTCGCTGGCAACCCTGGGATGAGCGATCGTAATTCGATTGGTAGACTTTGTTCCTCGAAATTCAGATTGGTTCATCGAGTTACGGATGTTGGCAATTCCTTCGCGATACCGTGAATCGCGACGTCTGGATGGGGATGAATAATGAAAAAATGTTCGTTCAGCAGGACAGAAAGCGGGGGCCGATGTAAAGTGGCAGCGTATTTGTTCCCTTTTAATTCTTCGCGCGAAGTGCTTCGCGGAGTTTTATATAGACTTCGCTTTGATATTTACGCTACGATGAGCTGGCTAGGAATTTAGGTAGCTTTTTGGTCATTTTTCGGCACAGATCGCGGCGGTTATTTTGACTAAATCTACTATATCGCTTAAATGAATCCAGGGAAAATCTGTAAAATTTGAATCGAAGTTTTACTTCGTGAATTTACTTTGTGATATTTTGCGTTGTGTAAAATATCCAAAGCTGATGGTTGAGACTTATTATATTATATTGGTCTTATTATATTTCATATTCGCATTATAGTCATCCGATCTACGATCTTTAGCCATACGTTAGGGTTATTGAAAAATGACAAAAGCTTTGAAGGGTGCAATATACTTGAGCGAGTTTCTTCGTGCACTTCGGGCGAAATGTTTTCCAGGACAGGTTGGAAATGCATAGCAGTAACACGTGGGAAGAGCGCGGCTCGCACATTAACATATCGTGTCGCAATCGTTCGCGGATAAACACGTTCCTCCTTGCTAAGGTTAGAAGAGATTCTATTTCAGCCGACCGGCCGATGGCGATGCGACCTCGAGAGACACTACGTTCTGTCGATGCGATAAATTCTCGACTCTTTCATCGCAAAACTTTGCTGGCCTAAGGTTATATTCACCCCAGGAGCATGGCAACTATTAGGTCTATCGAGAAGTTTTTTTTTATTTTTATTCAACACGTTGACTGCCACGTTATTCACTGCTGACTGACAGTACAAAATACGATATAAAACTGAAAAAAATTACGTTGTTTTAATAAATTTTAAATAATTCCAGGATAGTATCATTAATGTACTTAAATATTTTTTATCAAAAAATTCTGATGGATTTTATCGAAACGCTGTCGACCAAAAAACAGTTGTCCTTCCTTGAATACATGTCCATGAGCATTTCGGTATAAACGTAATTATTGTCTACTATAATAAGAAACAATGGAACTAATATGTTTACACACCTGCATGGAGTAAGTTTCGATCTTAGAAGTGCGCTTGGTACTGCTGCACCACAATACCAGCGCACTTTTAAGCAACGCGTGTTGTCTGAGATTGTAAATGTGCATGGCAGTCAACGTTTAAAAGAAAATTTTGAATACACGTATCGATCAATATAATTTCGATCGTTACTAACCACCTCTTTCCAGAATGGTGGTAATTCGTGAATTTAATTTCTATAGAATTCATCATTGAAGGCGAATAACTAAATCAGTGTGGACATTATCAGACAGAACTTATCGATAGATCTGAAATAAATCTTAAATTTATTCGTAATCATGAAAACAGTTATAGGGTAGATAAGGTCCCAAAGGTTTAATAATTCCTAGTCTTTCATTTTTGCAAAAGCGTCGTATCTCACCACGTTTTTCCTCACTATCTTCCATCTCCTTAAAAACAAGCTCTTATATATAATATGCATTTGATGCTACGTTCAAAATCAATGTATATTTACGCTGTTTACATTGACGAGCTCTGAATTCGGTGTCTCCAATGCAGAATATCCAAAAACTTCAAGCCTTCGCGGTTACAATCGAAGAAACACCTTTCACAGCGAGTGCGTACAAATTACAAAGCGACCAGCTGGCCCGAGCATGTCACCACGAAATCTCTTCGTTAGGTTAATAGGCCGTCATCGATCGACATCCATTTCCAAGTTGCGCCGCTATCGTCCAAGCGATCTCGCCACAGTATCGACCGTTCCATCTCCGGTATACACGGTATCGTACAGCCCAGGAAAGCCCTTCTCGACATTCCCCTCGAAAAAATTCGAAGGCTCTGGGATAGATCGTGCCGGTCGATTCGACGGAAGGGGGGAAGAGCTGGGACCCTGTCAACCCAAGCGAGCGTCCGAATTCTGGCTGAACCAGCCTTCAGGCCTGAAGCTCCTCTGGTATCCTTAACTTCTTAGGCAGGGCTGAATTTTGCGAACTCCTGCTTCTCTGTGCGTCAGATTTCGAGGCCAAGTAGGCGTAAAGGACGCGGCGTGATGGACAATGCTATTCTCTACGCGAGTATATTGGAATGAAGTTTTTGATGAATAAATTACAATTTTTTTTGAAGATTTTACGAAATTTTTGATGATCAGATTATAATTTTTTTTTAAGGATATGATACGTATACTTTAACTTTAATAAGTTACTTCAATAATTGACTTGAGACGGAAAATGTCCTCCGGATAGTCTGAAGGGATGATCGACGGTAGGTCTACTATAGCTAACGTCATTATTCATATCCCCGAATCTTTCAGAAATTTCTTTAAGTATTCTAGGATGAAACGCTTGCATCGTTACATTTTTTTTCCAAGCTCATATGAACTCGGAACTGAACACCAAGAAAAGTGTGACACGAAACACACGAAAGCGATTATTTAATTCAAACGGTGAGCGAGTGAGCCACTATAGTGGCACCTCGTAATATAAAGTGACATCCGCGAAAGCCACTATAGTGGCGCTTCCTTCAAAGAAAGGACATCCGCGAAAGACCACTATACGTACGCCTCCTTCTAAGAGACGACATCCGCGAAAGCCACTATAATGGCGCGTCGTGGCTGAGAGTTTAATCGACGATCCGTCGGTCCGACTTGGTCTCCTTCCTTCACCAGGGCTGGCCAGATATCCTACGGTTTCTGACAACTATCAGCTCGAGCCGGCGACGCAAGGAGCGGCCGGGAGCGGAGAGGCGGAGGGTGGGAGCGTGTTAAAGCGTGTACGGGGACCAAAGATCACGGAGGATTCCTGGAAATCGGCGTATATAGGAGAAGCGAGAGTGAAAGAGCCGCCGTTGGCGATGGGGTGGACGGAGGGGGGGGAGGGCGGTCGGTGAAGGAGGAAGATAGAAGTAATGAGGCCGATTCTCTGTTTTCTGTGTTTTCAGCGTGCTGCGGTATCGGCCGGTTATCGGGCCGTGGCTTTTTTTTCTCCTTCTTCTCCCGCCAGGAAGGGGCCCCCCCTTCCTCCCCACTTTGTCCCTCCCGCGGCATAATGAGGCCTTCATGTCGTGAACTTCTGCGCCTTGTACCCCTTTTTCTTTCCGAGGGAGCCCCCGTCCTGCGTAAAACCTCGTCGAACATGAGGCCGCGTACCGGCGGGCTCGCCTCGGATGCTCCTTTATTGCTCGCTTAGAAACCTCTCTCTTTAAATCGTCCCTTCGGATATCGCTCCTTGCCCCTCCGCGGGGAATAACAAAAAATGCTTTCGCGCGGCGTCCTTAATTAACCGCACGGAGGCCCCATTTCGAGCCGGTTCGCCAAGCGGCTTCGACAAACGGCGACCCCTGACCCCCTCCGTTGCCAGCCTTTTTATCCTCGCGTACCAGGGCAAGGGAGAGCGCGCTAGGAATTTTCGGAGGCGGAAGAAGCGGAGAAGATCGCCGATCGCGTGGCATTGTCGTCGGGCGGCTCGCGTTCGAAAGCTTACGTCATCGACGGTGCGTAACCTCGTTGATGGAACGCCTCGAAGTCATTGTATTTGGGAGAGTGAAGCGGCGTTGCGTTCGAGGAATCCGGACAAGTGGATGATTTTTTGTCGATCCACGATGAGGGAGAGAGAGAGAGAGAGAGCGTTGAATGGGAATTATGATCGTTTTAATCCTATAGTCATCGTTGAATGATTAATGCGTTATTAACATTGGGATTAAGGGACACTTTTGGGACATGTTTAGAGCACCGCATGGATATTTAAAAAAAGCGAGAGGGTAAAGGGATATTTGGATAAGTCGGTATAATGATTTGCATGAAAATCGTGGAGAATATTAGAAGATTCGTCGTTGTAAAGGGCAATGATATTTTAACCTACCAGCCATTTTCTGGATATATTTATGTATACCACGTATATCCTTAAAGAAAAAGACTATAAGAAGAGATATCAATGGATTAATAGAATGATTCACACTCTATACTAGAATCACGGAAATTCTCCAAAAAGTCCCTCTTACGAAATACAGTAATTTTTCTAAAAAACGACGAACCAATCATTCTAATCGCTTCAGTAGGCTCAGTGTTAAAGAGACTACTGACCAGTCATGTTGACTAACTCCATAGTTCCATCGTTGATCAACGAATACGGAAGTACATCGACTTCGTTGTACATCACATATATCGGTGGAATTTTCAAAATAACTTCGCGCTGTTCTTCGTGCGCTAAACTGCTCGATACGATTCGTTCGTTCAAGAGCAAGAGGATGCAACAGGGGCTGAAAGGTCCTCCGGTATAGGAAGCGAAATCGACAGCGCTTGAGGTGCGGCCAGAGTAAGGAAAATCCTCTCAAAGCGTGCATGCAAAATTCTCTCGTCGCGTACAAAGTTTATGAGACAAGAACAGAGCGCTGGTCGAGCACCACGGCATTGAAGTTAATCGACACGTTAATGAATAATAAACTTGCGTCACTCACGGGGTATCGATGGCTCTCGGGACGGTTCGATAGCCGGACATGACAGCCGATGGCACTCTCATTAATATTACTGTTTACTATGCTTCTAATCTCCCCGATTTTTGCTCCCGCTCTCGTTCCTGCCGAACTGCGACTGTCAGGGTTCATTGATTTGAATAATTCGCGTTATCGTCTTCCTCGGTCGGTTCTCGTTAAATCGCCAGTCTGTCGGCCTGAAAAAAATCGTTTATCGTGCGAGAATCGCGAGAAGCGAGCGGCCGATGAGCGTGTATTCCGATATCGCCGCGCCAAGGATCCCGTCAGCTGGTAACTGAGCAGCTTATTGTGAGCGCAGAAGACGCGAGACAAAGTCGTAATTACGCCATGCCCGATAACAACCCTTTACACTTCGAATATCAATACAATTGGCTCGGAACGTTGCAGTCAGAGTGCTAACGTCACTGGGAATGAAATATTCCATGTATTGGTAACTTAATCATTTGCGTTTAATTACGATTAACAAAGTTAGAGATCGAAGTGGGGAAATCATTTTATTTTGGCAAAACAAGGAAAAATAGTAATTATTAGTTTTTTATTTTTCTAGCAAAGTAAGCATTTTAGTTCTATAATTCGTCCTGGTTGATTAATAAAAAAGAATAAGGCAGATTTCTTGCGGTGAAACCGCTTTTACTCGGGCGCACGTGCATTTCCACATTCCTCCAAGTCACTGCGGGGATTTATCGGTGATAATAATTAACAAAACTAACTAGCGATTATGGTCAATTTTAAGCAACTACTGGCTTAAAAGAAGATCATCATCGGTTCATTAATATCTTACCGATTTATATAATATTGATCATAAAACTACTAAGTTGTTCAATAAGTTCGCGTAAGGGAAATCCAAAAACGAACTTCCAAGTTCTACAAATGGCTTTAAAAATTAAAGACCTTAAACTAAAAAAACCGTAAAAGTTAGAAAACGCTCTAAATATCGCTGACAAAGTCACATTCAAATGTGCTTTTATCGAATTGTTAGCGAATGCGGCACCCGCTGTGCGCACAGCTTTCTGAAACTTTATTTACTCATCGCTTATTGAACTACTTTATTCAAAATATCGCAAAAAAATATTGAAATTCTTATCGAGTTTCCTCCAAAACATGGAATACTAAAACGACGTCGAAGTTTACTTCTATCGTTGACAAATAAATGGCGCTCCACGAACTTATTCAACGACACAGTAAGGAATTACGGAAAAGTAGCAACATCCAGACATTATTCATCAGCCACGGGAACAAATTTCCGCAAACAAATTTCAGAATACTCACCTCGGCGCCACGTTTCACCCGCATCCTAACAAACCTCTGTACATTCCTCGCGATTTAAAAATAGTCGTAAATACGATTCAACGTGGCGGACTATCTAGCGCACGCTCCAGCTCCCTCCCCTTTCACCCCCCTCCCCCCCACCGCTCCTTCCGGCTGGTGCGCGGTCGAGAGAAAAATCAATTAAGCCGCTTATGTGAAATATCGGCGCAATTACGCCCGATTACCAAATCTAGCCGGGGTATCGATGGCCGCATTATCGAGCGGCCGTGCGAGGCCACGTCGCCTTCGACTGCAATCCTCCCCCCCCCCTGCCGCCCTCTGCTCCGCAGCTCGGTTTTTCATCCGTCCTCGCTTTTTTATTTTATTTTTTATTGGCCGATTCGGCGGAATATTATCAGGGCCAATGGAGCGCGAGGCGATCGGGAGAATAGCCGCGGGTGAAGTCCTCCGGCGAAAAGCGATGGGGAAATAAAGATCGATAATAAGTACCCTCAGCGAGCCTCGAATTAGAATATCGCGCGCTTTCGTAAGCAGCGCGCGCGCGAAGGTCGCGCCGGTAAAAGTGCAGCTCGCGCGCCTGGCGAGCGTGCGAAAAACGCGGAGAGTCCGTCTCCGCGGATCCCTTCGGCGATTGCACGTTTGGGATTTGCGGCGGACAGGTGCCGATTGGCATCGAGCGTACGATCGTCCGGCTCGTACAACACGCTCGGGAAATAATCAGGCGGACCGGCGCGGACTCGTATCCTCCTTTTGTGGAACTTGTATCGCGAGTACGTCAGGACTTTCGCGTTATCCGCTACACGGGGATCCTCGTTTTTGCTCGAGCTACACTTCGATCTGGTATAAATCCTACTATGGTTGCCTGAATATATTGTAATATATTAGGATGTAATATAGGTGTAGTCAATTCGAAGGTTTGTTCATTTAGAAACACGAACGCAGAGGGATAGTATGAATTATGAACGAGAAATTTGAATGATGTATTAGATTCTTAACGCGGAAAACGCTAATCGCTAATTTCGTCTTTTCGCTTATGACTCAGCTCGTCGCTCGTACATCTTCACGCCACGCTCTACTCGCACTATATATACATATACGTATACGTATAGGTATACATATATATATACATATTATATGCATATAGGTATAGTAGGATTTATACTAGATACGTAGGTAGGCATAAGCTCCCAGTGATTACGCAAGATTTCTTGGGCGGAAAAGAAGAGTTCGCGGTTCGATGAGTGCACCTTGCTCGGTATTCACGGTGTAAGCGTTTCTATTTAATCTACTTATCACGGATTCCCCCGGAGGAAGCCTTAAATTCCGTACGAAAGCGCTCTCCGTTAATTGTTACCGCTCTGCCGGAAATCTTATAACTTTAATAGGACGTTAATTACGCGCCGTGGAGATACGCGTCTTTCAGTCGTAGAAATCCTTATCTTTTCTCACGGCGCGCGAGGCATACGCTCGGCGGCGCTCGGCCGCGTTATCGGCTCGCATCTCCTCTTTCTGTCCTTCGGGGATCCCAGGGCGTTGACGAGAGCCGATCGTAAATTTTCTACGCCAGCGGAGGCGTAACGGTCCCCGCGCCATCTCCCGCTTTCCGTTTCCTTCTGCTAATGCAACGCCGATATCGGAAACTCCCGCGTACGAACCGTGACGATCCGGCCGGGGCGAAAAATACGACGTGTCGGGAGCGTTATAATGAGTCGTTACTTGCCTTGTGGATATAATAAGTCATACGTGCATCGGGGCAAATGCATGCTACTTGAGCGAATTTAAACGCGCTTCAATCCGTATCTCGTAAACTATTCCCCGAGGGAATTGATTTCTTTCTGGCATGGATTTATCGCGGAGAATGCGAAGAGATTAATGCGATGTTGTGCGTGTTTTGTATGTATCTTTGACAATTCGAGATATTTCGAATGTTGGCGTGAGTATAGCGTGGAGATCCAACGATGAACTTACTGGTCAGTTTTCAGAGATATTTAGGGGTTTAAGTATATTCTTAACCCTTTCGAAATTATTGTTGTTTTAGGAAGAAAAGTGAATTTTGAAGAAGAATGATTTAGAGGTACTTGATTAGTAGGAGATTATATGGATGATGCCAAGTGGCATCGTTGGGATGGGAAGGGTTAAGGATATGGAGGACAAAAGAAAGGTGCCAAGAGATTAATATGTTGATCGACATGCTGTAACAATGTTATTGAAGATTTCAGAATGTAGTGTGTAAGGTTGGACAATTTTTCAAAGAAACCACTGACCGGTTTGGTTCGGTGTTGAATGAAAGTTGATGTTTTGCATGCAAAGCAATTTGTGTGCGCGGTAATGTAAGTGGTACTTTGTGTTGCGCCTTTAACCTTTACGTCAGTTTTTATACAGGGTATTAACAAAGTGAAGTCGGATATTTAAAGAGATTATAATAGTCAGCCAGAGTAATGAAAAATCTGTCTTAAATTCATTTACATCATCAAACGACTGGTGAATAATTAAAGTTAATTTGACGTCGAAAGGGTTGTTTTTAGGACCCATTTTAATTCGATATCTTTTATTCCTCTCTGTAAGTATTATAACCCCTTCCAGCGTCGCATCTTATTTTTTTAACACTCCATATAAAAGGATAAAAGGGAAACAGTCGTCTTCAACGAAGGTACACTCGAACCGTGAGTTTTTACAAGCTATTTTTTTTATCTGTAGTCACACTTTCTTCCAAACACTTGCCTTGTTCGAAGTGGCATTTAATTCTGAAAACAAACACCCCTAATCACGTATCTATACGAATTTCACGTACGTATCTGTACGTATATATGTTTCTATATATCCGAATTTCGTCAAAAATTCAATGACTATTCTTACTTCCAAAGTCACAGCCCTCGTCTCTTCCCACACTCTAACCTCAAGTGCAACAAAACCTATCGCACGGAGATTAAATGGCATTTCTAACAATAAGAACAGGGCTATCCGTATATTGTCTACGTACGCAACAATAGCAGTGCTACTGATACTAAATATTCTCGTTAATCATGTTCGATCAATCGTTAATCACTCCTTTACTATCCTCTTGCTCGTACGCGATAAGATGTCTTTACGAGCATTTATTCAAATTATTCATGAATACGATCATTCGTTATTACGATTCAGATTGATATTCTCCTTCTGTTTCTGAGCTGTGCCTTGTACCTAACGAAGTAACAGGTCCGTCACTGCAACGGATAAACCGCCACCGAGGCTGTGGATGTGCCGGGTAGGAGGAAGGGTTACAGCCCGGTTCATCGCATGCAGTAAATTTCCTTCGGTTGGTACCACTGTTCGCCCATCACGCGAGACTCCGCACGACTTTCCGGTTTGGAGAACGCTTTGCCAGGGAAGAGGCTCTTCGATCGGCAGAATCGGCCCCGACTTTCGCAGAAGTCCCGTTCTGACTGTGTTTTTTCTCCCGCTTGCTATCGAGTCTACCACTCTTCGCGAAGAGCCACGGGTGCATGGACTGCCTTTCGAATAGTTCGCCAAGTTTTAAGCATCCGGTTCACTTTGGAGAACGAAAAGGTTCGTTAGATAGCAGCATGGAAAATCCTTCTTTTTCGCATTGCACTCATTTGTGACAGTTGGATTCTGTTTTATTGGATCCTATTTTTTAATTCTATTTTGGTACTTGCTCGTACAGTGTATGATACTTCTTAAATGTATCTGCACTTCCTCCATATTCGGCAAGTTGATCGAATTTTTATGAAAAGGAACTCGATATCCAACTGCAGGTTTGCTATTATGTCGATTTGGATGGAGGATGTAAAATTAATAGAAGCTGGTTTTAAGTATTTTACTTAGCCCGATGTATATTTCGTACTGGTTAACGTGAAGATACCATCAAACGATTATAGCGAAACAAAAAAAAGGGGGATTAAATGTGCGCAGATTTTAATTTTAACTAGACACAAAATACGAATTCTTAGTGTTAAAGCTCAGCACCCGTGGTCGTGCAATAACTCGGACTTATCTCTGGCTTAAGCTGCACGCGGTAAATATAGGATTTTAAGATAGAATAGAGGGCTTTAGAAATGCTCACAAAGTAAACGGTGAAACCCTGTGCACCCTTACACTTGAAAGGAAACACTTGAATCGCGGAGGGTCAAGTAGCGTGCAGTCATCAACCGAATAACATACATCCCACGTTCTCAGCTCGCGGTCGACATTTTACTTCCGTTAAAGTTTCAAAGTTAACGAGCTAACAGTTGGGATCTATCGTTATTTTTGAGACAATTTTTGCATTTTTACGAACTGCAGCTCCTAATTAATACAACGCTCTTTAACCCTTCATGGGGTGATCATATGGGGACATACTAAATAAATGCTTAGTATGTCTAAATTCGACCAATTTTATTATTTTTAAACGTTGTTGTCATATTATGACAAGCATAGATTCTATTTGAGAACAGTGTCGACCTCTTCTGTTAATTTCTATTATCACAAAACAAACGTAAATATGCACATTCAAGTGGACATTTCTCAGTCATCTTTGTACCTCCCGAGAACCGTGAAAAAAGACACACATATAAATTAATAATGATAATAAAATTACTAATATATATATAATATATATATATACATATATACATATATATACATATATATAAATTAATAATAATAATAAAATCTTATGAAATACTTAAAATTTTCAACTTATACCGCACTCACTTGAACATAATGTCCCCGCTTGGAGACACGTTGCACCCAACTTGAGGATCACCTAGGTATATTTTACATACCCGAAAAATCATAATTTAATTTCAAAGAACTGGTTAGCAAAGCCATGATTTGTTTTCAGGAGAAAATAAGTCGTGACCAAAAGGATTAAGGGAAAATGAGAAGTTACCTCCTCGTGCAAAAGTTCCTCAACTTCGCGTTTCGTCGCGAAACGACGAAGTTGGAAGTTGAGTCGTCCGAATGTCGAACCGGGTCGCTTATTTTCGTTACCGTGGCCAGCCTTGCGCGGTTCCCCCAATTTTTGTCTTCGAGATTTTTGCCGTAGCCCGCTGTCCGTCCTGTCTTCCGAGAAAGGAAGGCCCGTGTCCCTTGGCGCGTGTAACATTGATTAACACACAATGTGACAGCTCGTGGAAGGGAGGAAAACGAAGAAAAGGAGGAGGACGCGCGTCCGCGCGATCGCGAATCGCATATGTTATCGATTCATTGAAAGCATTCCCGGCGACACTTGCACCTGTGCATTCTGGAACACTGTCGGCCCCCTTTGATGTCTGGAACTCTGCACTGGCGATGCACTTCTCGAGGAATTGCACGCGTTATCAGAACCTTCCGCAGCGCGTTGACTGCCTTTACGAGCTACAAAATCCAACGTGAAATCATCGCTTGCATTAACGTATCGTTCCTATGATTTCTCGATCAGAAAGAGGATATGGATTTGTAGGTAAAGTTGTAGATTATTGTAAACCTTGTACGCGTGAAATGTCTTTCTTTGGTATTAATTGAGCTGTTAAGAATTTTGTCTTTTTTTTTGCTTAAATCCTTTCTTTGTGATCAGTTATCATAAATATAGAACAGCTTATTGCATCTGGAAACAAAACTAACAAATAAATGTAGGGAAAGGTATATCGTATCCTGAAAATGATGCCTGCAATTAACAACGCGGAGTATTACGCAATCATTGAGGAATAAGCAATTAATTACAAATTACGTTAATAAGATATTCTGTCCATAAACGCGCTTCTTTATCTGGACGGATCTGCAAAGTAGAGGAAACGATAATTGATCCGGGGCAGAGTATATAAGTGCGTATAATGTTAGCTATAAACATGCGCCGGACTTAATATTTCCCCTTGTCCTCCATATAATCATACGTATCCGTTTAGTAACTTTAATAAACTTACCTACTCAAAAATTATAGCCACGCCTGTAAGTATTGAATACGTATAATATGTATTTCGAGTCACTTTTGAGAATATCGAAAGCACGTATACATATATAGCGCGCTGTAGGCGATTCTTTAGAGACTCAAAAGTAGTCATGACGTAGCAAGAATGAACTGTCCGCCCTACTAATCGGTTCGCGTCGAATATTGCATGACATCGTATTACTTCTTACAAGTATTTCGTAATAATTGTGTTACGAAACCAACAGACTATCGCTTACTCTACTGTTTTTTTAATCTTAGAAACGCGTTCTTAAGAAATCCTTTCCATTACTCATCGCGTATCTCAAATTTAACACACATTTCAAATTAAATATATACAAGCAACTTGGCTGGCGGATTAAATTTTTTTTTTTATATGAAGGGGTAGATGATTTAACAAAAGTTCTAAGCGGTCCGTGTCGACGCGATTGAGCACCCCTGGCCGACAGCTGTGCTGGGCACGTAAGATAACCCAAACTCGCCGCGGCCGCCCTTAGTAGCCCGTTTGCGTGCGTATTGACGCAGTTTGTATTTTTTAAGTCGTCATGCCCGAATGGCCGAGCCACGGCCGAGCTTCCTTTGATTGTCTTCTCGGAAGCACCGAGATTCTTTCCTTCCTGTCAGCCGGTTAGCAGATCGCTCGCGAATTACCGTGAAGTCGTGCCACGGAGCCGCCGAAAAGCCGATTCTCCGCGAGTTCCTCGAAAAGCAGGGTTGAAGAGTCAGAGTAGGAGAATGGGTTCTAAATGAAATCGATTGATTCAGAAAATGGAAATAACGATAATAAATACTGCGAGTATTATTATAATTGTGGGTGCTGATCGTTAGAATTATTTAGAATGCCTGTCCGAGATGTAATTACCGATGTGAATTCTTGCGAGCGGAATTCTCAAACTTAATAATTCTAAATTGCCCATCTGGTTTCTTGGAATTAGAATTTCAATCGACAGAACGATATTGTGCGTGAGAAAGTTTATCATTTTTGGCCACCAGCGCGAGGCTCGAAAAGAATTAAGCTTTATTAAATTTAAGAATCAAATGAAGTTGAAAATCAGAAATCTAAAGCGGTGAATTAAGCCATATATGGAAAAAAACACGTGGAAAAAAATTGGATGCTGCATCGAGACTTTATTTCATATTATTAGTTTGTTTGCACGATTGTTTTGCAACCAAAATATTCAAGATGGTGGTGCACGTATTGCTTGAAGAAATAGGAGCCTGATTAATACAACTTAGATGTAATTCTCGTCGATAAAAGCCTCCATGTATTACATTGCGGTATCACATCGCAATGACGATTTATCAGTAATTTGGGCGTTAATGGAAGCTCGCTCTCTGCCTGCGTATCCCTCGACAGCGAATGTAGTCGCGAAACGGCCATCATATCGATATTATACGTAAATGCAGCTTCTTGAAATTGTGCGATCGATTTTTTCGAGATAACGTTGCAAACAAACAGCAATTTGCGTGCCCCAAGCGCTTTAATTGCCGATCGTGGCACTGGAATATGAGACGATTGCGATCACGGTGGTCCGAGATCGGTACTAAGAGTGGAATAATTTCGTAACTCTTGAAGCTAACGAGCACCGAGCAGCTCCCAAGCCGTTACTGGCTGTTGCTCGATGCACGACTCTCACCTTTCGCCCGTTGCACTATGCGCCTACTTATTTGTCAGATATACATTGATTCCCTTATATTCATATCTAATCATTCCGAATGCATTTCTTTCAATATCGACTAAGAATATAAAAGGACTATCGACATGCAAACATCGGTCATTTGCGATACGATAGTGCTGGTTTCCGTAGTAGTTTATATATTGAATTTTCAGACGAGAAAAATCGTTCGAATAGTACATACAGGAAGTAATTACAATCGCTTTTCACGTACAAAAATTTACAATCGACATTGGAGGGTGTAAGTATTATATTTGCTTTGCCAGTAATTTTGATAACGTCGTTAATAATCTCTTTGATTATTAAGACTATTTATCCTCGCGTTTTGTTTCAAGTGTATTTCAAATATTTCACGTGCACTGCGCGAAAGGTGTTTATGATATAATCAAGTTTCTTTACGATTGGGAGTAAGCGATAAGGCCGATCGAACGGCCTCTACGCACCATTTCCTCTTGCGCAAGAAGAAAGAATTCCAAGTCCAACCGGTGGTTTTGATCTCTGGATCTCTCGCGGCGGCCTTTTATCTTTCGCGCATATTGCTCGGGAAAGAATCGGCCGCACTGCTTAAGTCGGCGCTCGTAAATCGCGCAGGTCCTCGAGGGCCCCCTCGTGACACCTCGTCGAAGCGTATTCTTCTCGAGTTTATGCTCGCGATGGTAGTAAAATCTTATCCTTACGAGATATTCCTGCCTGGCGAGCCGGCGATCGCTACTCCTTTCGTTCGAGCACCGCCGAGCCGTACAATCGCATTTCGCAGCGGTAAACGGGCCGGGTGTCATCGAGTCGTTAACAAGCACGGTTCCTTCAAACCATGATTTTTTTTCTCCCCATTTAACCCTTTCACATACGCAAGATGCTCGAGAGCAGCTACTTTAATCGCCTCGATATTCCGTCCCCCGTTTGCCGCCATTCGTTTATTTATGCTAATCGCCAAAAGTGTTAACAACAGGAGCAAAGATCGTCGAGATCTCGAGCGGGTCCCGCCCCCTGGTCCCTCAGGAATTTATTTATTTGCCGATGGGCAAGGCCCTTCGACGTACAACGCGGTGCACAATACATGATTAGCGTTGTATGTACAGGATTCGACACGCGTTAAACAGCCCCGGATCATCTCCATATTCATATTCACAATACGGCGTGTATCCAAGGGCCACGATGACGCGGCGTGGACAGAGAGAGGCGCGGCCTTCCGTGCGCTAGATCCGGGCCTCGAATCCCATCCATCACTTTTCGATTTTCCCGAGCGGCTGGAAAGCCACCTTAAACAGCGGGCCACCTAAGCGATCTTGGATGGTCGATGCCAGAAATAATCGAGCCGACCAACGACGAATATCATCGTGCCGGCTCTGGGCTGGGAATAAAGGGAGGAGGCTCTCTTTCCGACCGCAAACAGCATTCCGTTACGAGAGAGAGTCCGAATCTCCTCCTAAGCTTTTCCGCAAGGATTCATCGCTCGGTCGGCTTGAGTGGCCACCCCTTTTACTCTCGCTCCGCTCCTGGCCCGCCTTCCCCTTTTCTTACCGAGACGGCGAAAGAGCCCTCTCTCCTATCCGTGCTTCCATCTTCTCTGCATTCCTTGGGGTATTACACGCCCCACCGTATCGCGATTTTCCCTCTGGTCTCTCGCGGAGACGGCGGCCACCTCGCCTCCTCGTCTTTCCACCTCGCTTTCCGGGTCGCGCCGATGGCTTGGCACCGGCAGCCAGACTCGTTCAAATCCCGATGCGGCCCCGGGAACAGCACAAACCCATTACGGATTCATCGTGCGCCATTAGCTAATTCTTCCCTGCTCCTAACGTCTTCCTTTCCGCGCTCCCTTTTACCGTTACCGTACCATCCCGCCTTCCCTCTGGCCGCCTCTACCCACGGGCTCATCCCATTTTCGCCTGCTCCCTGCGGGCCTCTCCGCTGGATCTCGCTCTTCCTACCGCCTAATGGGCCCCTTTTTGATTTCGCGGGCTTTTCCCCTCATTTTTGAAGCGTTTTCTTTTTTTTTTCTTCTTTTCGAGGTGAAGGATGAGAGTATTTTATTTTTCCTCTTTGATCGGTTCTCGAGATTGTTGGTTAAGGGATGGTGCTTGAGGTGATGCTGAAGCATCGGAGATGGAGTATATGTGTTATGTGGAAGATTTAGAGGTTATGGATGGGATGCGAACTCGAGTCTGTCGTGTGGAAATGTCTTCGCTGAATTTCGATTTTTCTACCGTTTAATTGGTTCATTTTGATTTCATGGGTTGTTTTCCTCTTTTTGGAGTCTCCTTTCTGCTGAAGGTGAAGGTTGGAAGTTTTTAATTTTTCCTTTTTTGATTGATTTTCGACTCTTCCCGCTAAGGTCTATAAGGTCAGAGGTACAGTATATATATTACATGGAAAAACCAGAGGTGAAAAACTAAGATTCGAACTCGAATCTCCCGCGTGGAAATCTTAATCTCCACCCACTAGGCCAACGTAACCCTCAAGAGTGTTTTATCATTTGCCAAATAGCGTCGGCAAACAGCCACCTTAGAATCTCTTTCTTAAGCACTTACTCGGAACAAGCTGGTCTAATTATTTCTAACATTATAATCGCTAATCCTGTTTAATCAATTCATAATACATCTTATACGGAACACAGCAGTGGAATGTATAAAAAGTCTCGGGCGACTATTCGTCGACGCTCGTCCACCAAGGGTTAATTGTTGAAATAGGGATCGAATTAGAGGTTACATAGTTTTCGCGGAATACACGAATGAATCTTTGCCAGATTTGAAATATATTCCGGATTATTCAAGTTTCCGCGGCTCTAAGGGCTCTCTTTGTTTTCGTGTTTTTCGCGAAACGTCCGTCCTCCAGCGCTTGGAACAGTCGTCCATCGTTGAAACGAGCACGAAGATCGTATCGCTCGATACGTTTGCTCTCTTCATCCTCGCCTCCTTCGAGGCCTCGGCTGATCGAAGGCGTATCTCGCCAGGCTTTAGGCAAATTCGAGGATATCGAGGAGAGTTTTTCGGTCGAGTTCGTTGTTTTCCGTCGTACTCCGCCACGCGCCGCGCTCGATGGAGGTTTTAGAATTCTCGAAAGAGCCAAGGACGTGCCGGATTTTCCATCGCGTGTACGGCCATCGAGCGAAATTGCTTCGGCGGATGAAGGAGGATCACAAGATCGGGGCAAGAAGAAACGCGAAGAGGGGGCTCTTGGGGGAGGGGGAGACCCCGCGCGCCCCAGGATAGAACGAAAGTGCAGTCACCCGGAATAAACGAGGAGGAGACCCGAAGTTGTTGGTCGAAGTTCAGCCGAGGGGTTGGGAATGAGTTTGCGTCGTGGCGGTGATGAAACTTTGCCGTGACGAGAAAGAGGGGTTGTCACGCCGTTCGCCTCTAAACCCAGCCCTTCCAGGCCCGTTTCGTCGAGCGGTAACACAGCCCCTACCACTGGACCCCCCGCCATTGTGCTTCCACGAGACGCCCAGGCTTTAAATGCACGGCTTTGGTATTCTTCCTGTTTCTCCGCTCCGCACCTAGACGCGACGCTCGACCACTTGTACGATTACTTTTGTCTCCAGCCAGGATTTAGGATCGTCGAACTCGTCTAACTTTTGGGCCACTGTTTAGTTACTTTCGCGAATCCCGAACGAGCCGAATTGCGCGTACGCGTACTAGCTTCCAGGGGTTGGTGGGGGCCAATGCCTGGGACACACGAGTGGCTAGTATTGAGTGGAAAAGTAGAATCGTTCGAATCTTTTCAAGTTGAACGTAGAAAATTCTATCTAACCATTGGTTCTGTTTGATACTTTATGTTGGGCATTAAGTTTGTGATTTAGCAGCATCGTAAATGTAAACGTGTTATCGTTGTATTGTTTCCGAAGCTTTGCTTATCCCTGAGATTCCTAAGAAGGCGTAAATAGAAAGTAAAGGCAAATTGTTATCGAATAAGATTAATGAGACCGTGCGTCACAATGTAAGCTACCAAAGATGCGATACATCATATGTGATCTCTGAGATCTTGCAAGTGTTTCATTAAATCTAGTTCATATGTACATATATACATTCATATGAGGGTTACTCGTTCACTTAAAAAGTACCAAAGACACCACCAGCTTCTGACCAGATGCGAACAACATTCGAATCGATTATATTCTCAGGCAATATACAAAACGCGTGCGTTAATCAAAAATTCCCCCGGTTCCTTCTCAAATTTCGCGTATTTCGAGTCAGGATACGACGAGATGCGCGCTGCGAACGATTCGTGGAGCTTTACGGCGGACCACACATCGCGGCAGGAGGATAAAAGACACATCATCCTGCGGCTCGTCGCGGATATAAAGACGAGTATGACATATTTTTGCGGGCTCACGCGAGCGCGAATGCGTGGCTACGAGGATCCAAATATAGAGCGTGAATCACACATTGCCACGGGGGAGTGACAGCAGGGGGGGGGGGCAGAGGGGGAGAGGTTCGTGCAAAAATACAGCGGGGCGAGAGTGTCGTCCTCCCGTTGCAAGGAGCTCCAGGCCTCCATGCATTCTCACGCCTCGTGTACACCACCTCGCGTTGCCGCAATCTCGACGTCTTTGGCGCTATCCTGCTCTTGGCTCGCCCATCGTCCGGTGTCCAGAGAAAATACGGGGATCTAAAATAGTGCGCCTAAGCTGAAGACGAAAATTTGCAGAACTGATAAAGTATTTTAACCGCTTCGCGCTTTCGAAGGAGCGGTGCTCGCGCGCGACGCGCGTATAGTGACGCACCAACCTGAGCACCGCTCGCGCGTTCCACTTGTTAGACAAGCGCGCTCGCTAGTCGCTATTTGTTGTTCTAAATGTTTTTAATTGAAAAACATTGTGAAATATTGTTCTTTACTTGTATATTCCGTTACTGCATTGGGAATTAAGGGTAAGGAATGCCCGAGCAAGTGGTGAGCAGATATTTTATTACTCTACAGGAGACTCAACAAAAGGGTGACTGGGTAACGAGCTGGTTAAATAATAATGTAACGATGATCGAACACTTGTTCATGTGAAAATTAATTAAAACGCGGAAAAATCCTCAAGTGGTCCCAAGTTGGTCTCTGTACAGAGTCGTGTTTCAAAATATATCATATTAAAGCAACTTATTTTTTTTGTGTAATTTATTACTTTTTCTTTTAATTATTATAGTTAATTTTGTTTGAAAATGATCTAAAAATATGACATTAAAATGATGTAATTTTTTGTACGAGGATAGGTTTTTCTGCATCTTTTTACTTCTGTGTTTTATCGTCAACTTTTTTTAACCAAACCGTTTTAATAAAATTAAAGAAAAAACTTAAAATAAAAAACCTGATGTTTTTAATTTAAATTTGGTAAAAGAAACCCGAGCGTGAAGTGGTTAAAAAGGTGCCTTTAGCTTTTTAATACAATACGTTAGAAGTCTGCCCTTTAAGGTATTCAAAATATGTATATCGATTTTATTATTGAGGAATGCACAACCAATTAATGGCTTAGGGATGAAAAAAAAGTGTAATTATGTTTACCCTCTCTGCATAGTTTTAACAACATCTTAAACAGGATCTATGTACGGTACATAACGTTTTTAGATTCTTGACACTTAAAGTCTATTCGACAAAGTCTCTTTTGGCTTACTAACTCGACAAATTATTATGTACTGAAATACGTCAAGTCTATAAACTCCAGGAAACTAATCTGTCAAGCATTTTTCATCGAATTTTCATTACGTCACCTTTGTGGTGACATTCGAGTGAAACTATTACCATAGATGGTGGTGAGATTAACGAGAAAAATGTATAACTGTCGACTTTATATTTTACGCAAAACTTATCTTTCCTATCCACTCACGCACTTTATGGTTCCAATATCAGCACTGGCATACACGCCCCACTGGCAGGTACGGAAACGAGATACACTAAGCCTCAACTGTATCGTATGGCAGTGTACCAAAAGGATGGTGTTTTTAAACCCCTGGCCCCCAACTTACACATCGAACATTGAAATGCAATTTAAAAACTTCATACTGTAAAAATAGGCATAAACTTTGATACATAGCTATCACTCGCTAATGAAAGCAGAGGAGATTTCTTTTTCTAATTCGAAGTTCTAAGTTTTGTTTATTAACTCCGCCTTAAGACCATTCCGGGTCAGGTCTGCCTTAAACGAGTGTACTTTTAACAGGTATACCAAGTGACGGTATACCAATAGCCAACATTTGTATACAGATTTATAACGAGCGGTCTTCAATTACAACACGAAAATGTTCACACAACGATACAAAATTTGGCCATTAGAGGGTTGATTACTTAAAAAATTTAGACATTAAAGGTAAATTTGACTCGGCAAAATTTTTAAACGAACATAATATAATATAAAATACACAGAATAATCGAAGAGACTGCAGCTACGCGCGATATGCACTTTTGTAAATCACAGATACTCATCGAAAGCTCACGAAAGTCGCGATGAGGAGGACGAAGTTGTCCCCAGATTCACCCTGCGCGCTTTGCAAAGCAATTTTGTCCCCCGCATACGTCAGCGCAATAAAGGCCGGCTTCGGTCGGCGGGCGAAATTTTTTAAGCTCGCTGCAAGCCGTGCGCGTTTCAGCGGGTTGGAGGGGTTAAGCGATACGCACTGCGTCGATCGAAAAAAAGCGGACAGACGGCCTAAGAAACCTCGAACGCGGGAACTCGTTTCTGCGGTGGAAAAAAAAGGGCTGCCAAGGGGGGAGGTGGCGGGGGAGGTGTACCCGCGGAACGATCGAATTCGGAGGATGAAAAATAAAAGGAAGGAAATCGAGAAAACGTGGAGGGAATGGCGCAAGGCGTCGGTACTGCTCCTTTTTTTCTCCTCCTTCTTTTGCCCTCGCCGCTGCCGGAGCAGACTTCATTCTTGGTTTACAAGCGTGCGGTCTACAAAGAGGTTGCCACGTTGTTAAAATAACCGCAGAGCCCGAGGCCTCGGGGCGCACGAAGGCGTATGTTCCATCGTTTGCGAGTGTCTGCGTGCGTGATTTCACTTGTACGCGCAAATAGATATGTATATAGCAGCACACGCGACGGCACATGGACACGCGTGCTCGGGCACGCACGTGTGGACGGCCCAGGAAAGCTGCGAAAGCACGGCCTGCTGGTAGAGACGCGTCTTTACTTTGTGACAAGCGAAGAGTGACGATCAACTCGGCGATCCTCCAAAAACCCTTGGTTCTGCGTCGCGGCGCGTAATCGACGCGAGCAACGCGTTAAGCAATATAAGTAATAAGTAATGTAAATCGAGCACGAAGTATTCTGTGCTTACAGTTATATTGCTTATGCTTGACTCGTGGAATATTTTTCGTAATGAAGAAATATTGAATATTCAAAGGATACGAACCTGTGCATTCAATTGTGCCCTATGTATACATACATATATACATACATACATACATAGATATATACTTACACTTCTTTCTCGATTCTATACACGATCGTGTATATAACGAGTAGTGGTAGTTTGAAATCGATCGAACCAAGTTCGTGTACCCGTGCATATACGATCGGTTGGAAAAGATTTTGAGTGGGGTTTCGAGATAGCAACTGCGCGTGTCGCGTAAAAGGGATTAGAGTTCATCATCGAGAACCACTGTGGACGGCAAGGCGGTGCTAGTGGTGTGGCCGTAACGTAAGAAACTTTTCGAAAACCACAAAGTACGGCCGTAAAAGAGGGCCGCGTGTGCTCCCATCGTGCGTTTCAGGGAGAATCTCGAGGAGAATGTACTTGTCGAGTAAAAAATAGCATACCTTGTGAAGGGTTTAACCCTGTTCGGTTGGTGTGTATGGCTGAATCTGTTTCATAAAACGCGTATGGAGAGATGAAACATTATGATCGTATAATCAACATTTCTTGCTTAAGGAATTTTTTCCTATTAATTAAATATGGATTACAGTATCGATGTTTAAAAAAAAAAACACTTAAATTTTACATAAGACAATACACCATTTTGATGGGTGGAGATTGTCAATGTTGGGGATAAGAAATCTGCTTCAGGGTATAATTTTTGCCATCCGATTAGAAATGATTAAATCTTTACTAGGCAACACATCACGACATAAAGTTCATTCCCTTCGAAAGGTTGATTTGTGTAGCAAGAAATGGTATTTGTATCAATTTTCTAAAATTTCTCAAGTTATCAATATATTTCTGTGATACAAATTTGAGTCGTTCGTTGGTATTCAAATATTCCATATTTATCTCGTCAAACACAGCACCGTAATATCCACCAGAGTGTATGGATCGAATGAGCACACCCATATTAAAGAATATAAATTATGAATAAATTTAAAATTTAAATGAATATTACAATAATTCAGCTCTGTATGTAAGAAAATAAATGTTATCAAGAATAGTTTACTCTCTTACATACAAACCACGATTAATCTAATAATAATTTGAATACTAAATACATTCATAATGTATATCATATATTCATTTAATCCACACACCCTGTTGGATATTACGCTGCCCTGTTAATACAGATAAATATAAAATTAATTTCCATTTGTACGCGTTATTTCACTCATGTCCATTCCCGAAAACAAAACCAATACACCAAATACTATCATGGCTCAAAGGGATTAAAAAATCCCGATTTAATGGATAATTAGTCGCCACTTCCCTCCATAACCGCGTATAAAATAGGCGCGAAGAATCGGCGGCCGTTTAGCGAAACGGCGTGAAACGCCTTAAAAATCGTCTCCTATCGCACGGAAGAACGTTCGCGGTGTGGCCGTAACGTAAGAAACTTTTCGAAAACCACAAAGTACGGCCGTAAAAGAGAGCCGCGTGCGCTCGCGTCACGCGTTTCACGGATGATCCGGAGGAAGAGTGAGAGGGAGATAGAGGTAGAGAGGGAGAGAGGGAGGGAGTGAGAAGGACATACTCGATCTCAGTGACGGTGAGAAGGAGGAAAGGAGAAGGGTCCATTCTGGGGTTCCCCGTTGTGCCCTTCGGTGGTCGCAGCCCGACTGACATTTTTTGTCGGCCGTCCCTCGTCGACGTCGTCCTCGACGTGACTTTTATTGCGTGTACGGCGTAAACGCGCCGTCAAGAGCCGCCCAAGAAAGAGAGAGAGGGACAGCGTGGCTTCATCTCGTTAAGATTCTACGGTTAAATTCGAACGGCAGAAGTTAACGAGTCGATACACCATCTGGGCTGCCGCTTCGCCAAAGGAAGCGGGGTGAAAGGATTCTTTTATGTACCATTTTACCGCAGCACGCCACCTTCGGCGCGGAATTAGCCCGTAGTGGTGCCGCACTGGATACACCGGAGGCGAAGCTAGCCCAGAGGGTGATCCGCTGTCCTGGAAACCGTCGCGGGATCACGAAGGTTCGTTATGAATCCGAGGCATCGCTGCCTCGCGAGGATCTTCCTTGGCACTTTAAATCAATTCGGAACACAGCTGATGGCTCTTTGCTCCCGCATTCTTTAATCGCAATTTGCCTCGGAGGAGACGCGGTTTCACGCGTTGGCCAAGCTCCGCTCTCGACGCGCCATCTATAATTAGAAGTTCAAGATCCCGCGCTATCCTCGTCGCATCTTTAGCTTTTAATATCCGCTCCTTGTCGCGTAGCATCGCGATATATCGGCATCCCCGCGATTAACGAGCACCGCGAGAGATACAGCGGATAAGTCGCGGTGTAAAAATCATGACTGGCGTCGACCACAAGCCGAGATAGGAGGGACGATCGACTGGGATAGCGGCTCTAAAAATGACTCGACGCTTCCGGACGGAGGAACGAGCAGAAAGAGCCCTAGACCGAGGGCAGGGTACGAGGAGGAAAACAAGGAAGCACATATGAGCGAGCGTGTTCTCGCCTGTCACGAACGCTTGTCCGCCACTCGACCTGCATTATCTTGTTTCGCTCGCGCAATTAAAGCCGCTTACGCGCCGGTGCTTGCCGATAACCACGCTGGCGAGCAACCACGCCACGTGTCTTAGCGATTTTGCAATTACTTTTCTCTATAGAGCCACACGCGCGCGCGTTTGTCCGTGTGTACCTCGATGATATATGTATTTATATATATATACGATAAATGAAATATACAAAAATGTAGGGGCTGTATATATATATATATATATATTCTTTCTCTATTCTTAGTTTGTGAAACCGTTATTTCTGGATTTCGTGTTCTTCTAGGCTTTTCGTTACATCATACGTATATACTCGCTTTTTCGTCATCTAAAAATCCGCTCTGACCATTAACACCCTTCGTTTTCTATATATTAACGATAGTGCTCCCCGCGTAAAAGATCCTTCGTGATACACCATTTTTTTCACAGCTCTATACTTTGTGCTTTTACGTCTCTCAGAAAAGTTTATTCGATCTCTGTTTATGACATGTATTTTATGTTCTACTTTATTGCTCAATATACTTTATCCGATTGGAATAACATTTTGTTTCGCAGTAGATTTGCTGCAGTTAGTAAATGTGTTAGATGTAGTATATATTCGTCAGTTTAAGCGTTTAGAATCCTGTAGAAAAAAAAGATCTTCCTGTTTAGTCTCTTATATTGGACTTTGAAGCCCGAAATGCGTTCTTCCTCGATCAGGACGCGGTTCAAGGTCGTAACTCGACCCAGGCAAGGGTGTCTAGAATGCGGGCAAGAGTCGCTCTCGTAAAATCGTAACCGGCGAGCGGCTGGCTTAATTTACTCCTCCACGACGAGAAAGCCGATATCAAGTGGCAAAAGAGAGGGTGAGACGTTAAAGGGCCTATCGATTACGCGAAGATGTCACGAATATATGCAACACTCCCAAAAACGGGGCCTGTTCAATCCTAAAATGCAATCTTCGTATTAAACCGATCATAAATCACGGTAACTTCAAAGTAACATTCCGTTTACTGGCTTCGTATCAGGTCAGCTATCGTTCTTCTTTTTAGATTCGTGAATTATTATAAATTAAATTGCTACTGAAATGTGTGAATCTGAATTTCTTGTTTATATGCATCTTACCTTTTAAAGGCATGAGATTATATGAAAAGGAGATTAAAGTATAGTTAGAGTAAAGAGATTTAAAAGAAACGTGTGTTACACAAGATTAAACGTTTATTCAATATTAATAGTTTTAATATATTAAAATTTTATTTGCATATTATCATTTACGAATCAAAGTGTTTATAAAGATTTTTTACATCCAACTCTTCTTTTACACGGTTTGTTTTTAATGATTTTTAAATAACACGGTAGAAGAAAGAAACCGTCCTCTTTTTACACGAGCTATTTTCTTTAACAGTAAAGAAAAACACGGTTTTCCTCAACCTCGTTATTTGAAGATCGTGTGAAAACAGATCCCGTACGAAAGTGTTAGCTCTACTTTTCCACGTTTACCTTTATTCTAATCTCCACTACATAAACTTCTTCTCCGCAGTGTTTTACAAACGCAAACTCACACGACATTACCAACACCGATTTTAGTATCACCATATGACGCGACAATAATCGAAACCTGCGTAGCAAGGGTCCAAGAGCAATTTCCACCCAACATTTCCCGATTTTTACATTCGACATACAAATCCATTTATTCATAACTCAGCCAAAAGGGCGAATCCTACCCCTTCCGACCCTAGCAGTTCGAGCGGAAGACCGAAACAAATCAGTAAATAAATTACGGAATTACACCCCCGCCCTTTTCACCGCTTTGGCGATTCACACGGCCAGAAAGCGTTGTGTCCGCGGGAAAAGCAAGCCCGATCGCACTGACAAGGCAGCAATAACCGCTCCCGCGGAGCAGGGAAATCCCATGAAACGGTGCAAACTTAATTTACTTCGCCGCTACGAGCGAGTCGATATCGAGTGGAAAAGGGGCCGAGGATGGTGGCCGGAGAATCCTATCGATTACGCGGGGACTTATTACGCCGCGGAGTTACGGGAGCGTGGCGTCCTAGGAGCGTTTGGAGGGGCGCGAAGAGGAATGCCTTTAAATTCGGTAATAATGAAACCCACCGATGTGTATGATTGAAAACGCGGGAACCCAGCGAAATAGCCGTGGAGGCGGGGAAAAATAGAGGGACCGTGAAAACTGGCGGTAGGAGGGGGGAGGGGAGGGGAGGGGAGAGCGGGGGGCTGTAACGCTCCGGGCGCTCCATTACGTCCTGTTACGTCACGGGGAATTCGCGGCGTCCTTCCGGTATTTTCTACCCGGGCGTGTACGCGGCCCCGGAACCGTGATAAAATATAATCGAGCCTGATGGGCGAGCGTTAACGACGTTATTACGTTTTTGTGCGCCTTCACCGGCAGCCGAACGAGAGAGGCTACGCGAATTTATGGAGATAGCGTGATTCGGGGAATAGATCTTCGCTTGTAAGAGGCGAACGATGGAGGTCCCACACTCGAGTTCAGGGCTTCGGCTCGCGCAACGGTCCGCGATAAAACCAACCTGGGCAAGAACTGGTCGGCATGTACCAGGCCTGCGGAAAAATCTTTTGGGGGAATCGGGGTAGGAGCGTTCTCCTTCGAAGGAGAACTTCATTAGTCACCGCCTTTTTCAGCGAGGTTTGTTAACCGGCCGATTCCGCTCGCGGAAAAAGGAGAAACGCCGGTATCGGTTACGGCTCGTTTCCCCCGATTGGTTCGTGACGAGGTGCGGATAAGCAGATCGCTAAATAGCTTTGCACGAAGTGAGAACCGTTCGTGCCGCGCAGTTTTTACGATGTGCAACAATGCAATGGAAAGTAGACTGTGTTGTGGATAGCTTAAGGGTTAAATCGATTTCGAAGACTTGGATGGAATTTGATGGATGGAGAGGTTAGGAATTTCGTATATGTTCAATGATATTTTATGGGATGGGAGTATATTGTTGCGTTTGCAGATTTTAGGATCGATCCAATGCTATTCGTTTATACACTCGAGCGTCTACTTTGTACGTGATACTATTTGGTACATGGAAAACGATCTGATCGATCCACTGAGGTTTTTCTGTGCGTTTAGTGAAGTTACTTTATTGCTATACGCTTTTACCTATTCGTTCTCCGAAGATGGATTTATATCTGAATCGTTTAGGTCAGGGTTCGAAAAACGCGGCTCGCGAGCCGCATGTGGCGCTTTGATCACTCGAACGTGGCTCTATCACGAATAATCACTATGTGTCACATAATATTTTAACAATAAAAATTACTTCTTAGCGATAAACAGGATTATTGTTAATCGTGATAAGTATCTAATTTTTTTTTATTCAGTGCTGAAAGTCAAAAAGCCGATTACTCAGAATTGATACACAGGGTACACTTTTTGATCCTCGATATTAATAACGCAATATTTCAAAATGGCTTCATAAAACTTACAGTTCCTGTATTACAAGTTCTTTATTTAAAATTTATATACGATATTTAAAGAAAAAATGTCTAATACAGGAACCGTAAGTTTTATGAAGCATACCCTTGGTACCTCTCAGTCACTTTGTTACGCGACTCTGTAGAGAAGAAACGGCGCAAGGACCTTCACAAGAGTCACCCTTAAAACCTCACGAGTTTACAAATTTTACATTATAGTCGCGAAAAAATGCAACCCAGTACACGGATCGTAGCCAATCCCATCCATCACATATTATTAATTCCTACCCTTTCTACATCAGATTTCTTGTAAACTCTCTCTCAAAAAAATACATATTCTGTTAATACCCACATTTGCCTCCTTACCGACTTCGTCGATCACTGGTTTACGCGATAATTCCAGCCAGATCCCTGGCATTCACCTCGAAAGGTGCTAGCCGAGGGAGACGAGGGAGGGGCCGAGCACGTAAGATCGGATATCGGATATTCGTGAGCATTGTATTCGGCACCGAGCCTCGTCCCAGGGTGGTCGCGCTTTTCGACGAAAGCAGAATAAGAAAGCTAGCCTCCGGATGACTCTTGATGGATCCCTGCAACTGCGATCCGTCACATGCAGATACCATTCTATACTAGAGCAGTCGACCCTTACACGGCGTCGATCCCGATACAATGAAGGGGGAAGCACCACCCAGTCGGGGCCCGTCTATACCGCCACGCATCACCGCTCTCTTTAAAGCGACCTGCTTCTTCTCTCCGCTCTCCCGTCTGCTCTTTTTATTCCCTCTTCCTCCCTCGTTCTTTCGTAGAGGTGAATGGTTCCGCGCCGAGGGTCCGAGGGGGACGCGACACGGCCGAAAAGGGGGATGGCGATACATACGGGGCGCTAGATTCTGTCTGGCTGCAACGTTGCATTGTGTCACTTCTTCATTCATTCCTGATTTTGCGGTCGGCTTGCGTGGCGAATCTACAAAAACTGCGCCCCTCCCCCTTTGCTCTCTGTCTCTCTCTCTCTCCCTCTCTTTCTCTCTCTTCCATGGCCCGTTTCTTCCTCTCCTCGCCGCCTTACCTCGGCCAGTGATCGATTCTCGGTGAGAAAGTCGCGTTATTATTTTGCGGAGGATGTCGCACAATATCGCGCGGCTCCTTTGTCGTTTCGCCGTGACACGGCTATTAAGGTTATCGATACCCGGACAATGAGCCGGCGTGAAGAAATGAAACGATGCCTCTCGAGTGGCGGCACATTGTTGCCGAGTTTGTTTCCCTCGGAGACGCTGCTGGCTTTTCAGGCCCTCTGCCGCTCGTGCCGCCGGGAACTCGAGGAACAGGAGTCTGTGCACGTAACTCGGCCGCGGCGGCGGTTGCGCCGGTGTAGATTCGAGATATGGGGACGATGCACGGACGATTTTTGCGGAAAGATGGTGAACGCACGGTAGAATCGACGCTTGTCGATGTTGAGAAGGCGTGTTCGTAATATCAAGAAAATACAAAGTTGTCGAAACGCAATGTCGGCCTGTCGACTGAAATTCGAATCCCCGAGAAATTGGATGGAGAATTTAGAATTATCAAGTGTGAGAATTGACTAGTCGCTAAGACAAGTAAAATTTATGATTCGTTTAAAAGTACGAAATTCTTAAACTACCAAATGCACACATATAGAGACGTATATACATACATGCGCGCTCGCGTGTGTGTATTTGGTAGTATGGTAATTTTGTATTGTCTTTGTATTACGAGCATTCCATTTCGTGATTTTACGTACCTTTTTCAACACTTTCTTTGTTAATAATAATCTGGTTTATCACAGCGATTTATTCGTTTGATTAAAATTTATGATTCATAGCCTTTAAGAATGATGCCACATACCACGTGGTGAATATTAATCCACGGACCTGAGTGGGGAATAGGTTGCTCGTAAGACCGAGAGAACACGAAATTGTTAACTTTAGAGTTCGTTGGTGCAGCGCTTGCAAGTGCGCGACTAATTCTTGATTCTTGGATAATTGCCGGTTTAGTAGTTTCTGTATAATTATCTCGGTTCGAGATGATGAATCATTATAAAGATATTCCGTCGTTTGTTCCACTACTTCAGGCGATTATGTCGGCGGAAATCTGGGAAAGAATGAATCAAACGTGCCGGGGATTATGACAAGCAATAATAAATAATGATTAATGCGTCGTGCTCGAGTACTTCATTTACGTCATAATCTCATTCAAACTGTCATTATAAGACATCGTGGAGGAACAAGCGGAACGGGGACAGCTAGTCAATAAAATCGTTAAATAACTAAAAACATTCGTGCATTTGGTATCAAAAATAGGTTGTCTAAAAAAAATGTCTGAAAAATAGAGGATATCTGTACATTAACTTTGACACCAAGATGACGGCGAAGTCGACTAATTAATCCCACATTTCTCTACAACAGTGACCTAGACAATTCTCTATTATTCTATATAATCGCTCATCTACTTCCAATTATTTCTTTACACGGGGAGAACGTGCATCGTTATCGAGATTTTCTACGATTTATTTTGTGCGGTTCAGATGATCACGTTTAATCCAATTTAGAAGAGGGCATTCCGACCCTTCTTCGACCTCCGTTTACGATTCAATCATTGAAAGGATTTTCACCTGGTACTCATCGCCATGGGATCGCAGTGGCGATAGGGAGAGCGAATTTCTGCATCGCCAACAGTGTTTGTTGTGTCGAGCAATCGAGCGTCGCTTGAGTGGATCTCACCGGGTTTGGCTTCGTTGAGAAAACAAACTGTGAATCTAGTTCGGGTTCTCTTTCGATTGGGGGAGAGGTCCCCTCATTTTTGAAGGGGACAGTGCTGGATCACAACGGATCGTGATTGGGTCCATTGAGGTTTTCGAGTGCGTCGTCGATCCTGCAGCTTCTCCGATCGTGGGAGAGAACCGGAGTCCTTACCATCCTGGAATTTCCATTCATGTTCCTTATTGAGTGTATAACCGTCGCAACGATCGAAATTCTTCACCGCGACTAGAAATGTCGATTCGAGTCTCACAGCGCGCGTAACATTGATCTATACGCTTTGAGAATGTGGTATATTTTTTACAGCTTAATCGTATCTCGTAAACGTCAATCTCGGATTTTATCAGCCTTTTATCAGAGAGAAGAGGAGGGAGCTATAATTAAGTTTGCTACCGGTGCACGTGCTTAGCTTCGTTATAGCGAGGAAAATTAATTTTAGGCTTTCTTTCTCCAAAGGTCCATTTATTTGCAATAGAGATATTTGAATTTCCGATGAGCCTTAAACTCTGAGGCGTTTCTGATGATCGTGATTGTGACAAACATGATATACCATTATGCGCTACGTCTATCCTCTTTGCCATCGGCACTGTGGTAGATAATCTTGGAATAATTTTAGCGCGCGCCTATTATTACTGATTTTCTCACGTTCTCCGTGCGAAACGTGTTTTTAATTAGATAATTTAAAGAGTAATGCGACCTGCCCTGCCCCGTTGGGAAAGTACCTTGCGATTAAGAATTCCAGAGCAGGGTCAGAAACATTGACATTCTACTAATTAACGAGATTTGAATACGTTGGTCTTAGAATCGTACGTTGTTCCCTTAAAATCCGTAAATCTTTTGGAAGAAGAAAGAAAGTCTCTACAAATTCGTATTTTTATCAGCATCTCGATGCACCTTCGCGCGTTTCACCTTCTGGTATAAAAAAAATTACCGATCAAAGGCACGAATTTCTATAATTCTCTGAATCTCATTGTGCCAATACTAAATATATCCACAATGTCCTGCAAAGTAATCGATAATAAATCTGCAGATTCTCTATCTGTCTTACCTCGTTCTCAAACCGTGACTTTTCCCATCTGTTCATCTCTATAATCATCTATGATCCTCATACGCGCCTAGCAATTTATAACGAACCTCCAACGAACATATTTATTTACGAAATTCCTCGACAACACCACGTTTTCACCTATATTAATTCATTGGTGCAAGAAGAAAAGAAATGCTACGTCAATTTATTCACCGCACGTATATTCTTGAAGGAAAAAGCAGACTAAGAAGAGCTGTCGACAGATCGATAGAAAGATTCACATTTTAGGAGAAAATCTTGAAAAACCAAGAAAAAGTCCCCTTACGAAGTACAGCAATTTTTCTAAGAAACCAGTGCGTCTTGACTGATTTACTCTTAATCCCCAACTTTCGTTACACGCCTATAAAACGCGACTCCCGGCGAATCAGGGTGTCCACTTGGCCGCTAATATCCAAGCAGCGAGAGCGAGCCGAGTACGAAGCGGCCCGGCTGAACTCACGGTCTCATTCAAAGCAGCCCGCAACCTCCGCAGACGGTACGACCCTCTGGCTGCGGTACCACCGCGATAAGAATGAAACGCCGTGTTCACAATGAAGGTGTCGTTGCAGGAAATTATACAGCAGTTATAAGAGCGCCTCTCTCCCTCCCCCCTTTCTCTCTCTCTCTGTATTCGAGCGATTGTCTCTTAGATCGGCATTGTCTTCCGCCGTGCCCTCGCTCGCTCCCCTTCTACGATCGCCGTATCTTCCGTTCCTTCTCTCTCTCTCTCTCTCCTTTCCTCCCCCTTCTCTGCCCCTCTTTCTCTCTCTCTCTTTCTCTTGCTCTCTCGAAGGACCTAACGAACCGCTTGTCTGACACCATGGCGCACAATGAGAGATCTAATCGCGGGTAAAGTACTTAATATCTTAAGGTCGGAAGAGACCTGGCCTGGCCTGTCCGCGGGGCGGCGTGGGAAGGGGTTGCGAGCAGGGTGGAGGGATTTCGAGCTTCTCGGTTACCGGGTTGGATATCTCGTGTCGGGATATCTGATGAAGAGGGCGTCTCTGAGTGACGGGCACTCGCTAGTGGGACTTTGGGACGGACGTGGTGCTGCAGGTGCCAGGTACTCCTCGAGATAAGGTACCTCGTGACCTTGATCTCGGGGAGCACATCGTGGAACGTTGATGGACTCGCGTCTCCGGGCTCTGCGCGCGGAATCGATTGGATGTCGCGCGATTAACGCGGCTCGAGCTGTTTTCTCTACTTTGGAAGAACGACTTATTGGAATTTTATATTGCGCGGTATTGCTGATTTTATCGATAGGCGCAATTTTAGGTTTTAGCAATAAATCGTCCTTGTTTAAGTTAGGCTAGGGTCCACGTTCTTTCATTTTTGAGTTTCTCGCCCTTGTTCTTGTATTGCTCTTCACACGTTTGTGATATATATATACATATAAATGTGTTTCACAGCTTTTAGATTTCACGAGCTCCTCCACCAGAATTTCGAAGAAACACATAGAAATCGTGTCTCTCGTTCGATTAAAGAACAGAAGACTCTTGCTGTAATACTATTTACTCTGGCCTCTCGAAAACATCGAGCACGAAATATACGACACGGTGGAAAGACGTTCTTTCCCACCCTATCACCGATCGTTCGATATTTTATCAACATACCTATACAGATAAAAGAAATCCTGGAGAAATAACCCTGCAGATCCACCATCGCGATCCACTTACAAGAATCACTTTTGCAAGAATACTTTTCGCCCTTGGAATGCAAATGTCGTGGCCCCTATCGGTTCCTCGCTGTAGCAAGCAAACTGCGATATCGACTCCTTCGACAAATCATTACCACTCCTTTCTCCCATCCCGAAAGGAGCTCGATCGCTCTTACAACCAAAGGGGAGATTCATCCTCTTGGCGGCTATCGGTACATCTGTCGGCACACGGAAATCCGAGGATTATCACAGCGCGCACCGAGTCGCCGAGCGTGACCTCCCGCAAGAAAAGGGACACCGGTAAAAAGCCGAGGATGATTCTCCGATTACGAGGGGCCGCAATCACGGGAGGCAGATTCATCGGCGAAGAATGGTTAATGATCGCGCAATAAAGGGCTTTTTTCAGCCTGTTAATTACCCGATCGTCCTTTTTCGCTTCCGCCGTGGCTTTCGCTGAAGCAGATGCGTCGTGCCGGTTTACACTTGTGTGTGTGTGTGTGTGTGTGTGTGTGTGTGTGTGTGTGTGTGTGTTTGCGCAAGATAAAGAAAGAGCGAGTGAGTAAGAGAGTGAGTAACTGGGGAGAGCAAGAGAGAAGGAGAGGGAGAGGGGGTGAGAGGGAGAGGGGCAAGAGGAAAAAGGGTGGAATCTCGTGGATCGGGGAGAGAGAAGGAGAGAGCACGAGCCAGGAGGAGGTAGGAGGAGTTTCGCCGAGTCCTTCGGCGGTATACACCTGCCGCCTCGCAAATGAACCCTTTGTCTCTACTCGCCGAGTCATTAGGTGTGCGCCGGGGGCAGTCGCGGGTTTAACTAGTTGGCTAACCGAAAGTAATAAAAAGCGAAATAGGGAGAGTAAAACAAACCGTGCGCGACGTACGGTACCGGTAACGACGATCTCGTGCCGTTCGCGGATGTAATCGAAGTTATACCCTGCCCCCTCCGGGGGCTCGAGTCAGGTGGAGGTTATTGTACCCGAGCTTGCTTTCGAAAGCTCCTTTAATATCGGGGTTTAGCCCCTTTTGCATCAACACCGCGCGGCTTAAATTGGTGGCTTGATGTTCGACTATATCTGAATAATACTGGAAGAAATTGCAGCGTAACCTTCCGCATTATTCTGCACTGTGTACTCGTGCTTGCGGTTAATGAGAGTATTCTGATGGAGCGTTGATTTTCATCGATTCTACGAATTTGGTTATTGTGCGTTTTTTAATGGTAGGGTCTGGTTGCTGCTGGTTATCGGATAGAAGGTTTTAATTTATTTTTCTTGGCGTTGGCGATGTTTAAGGGTGGATTAAAGTTAAGAAACATCGTGTTTATATATGCGATTATTGAAACTCATGGACGCCTTTAAAGGAGTCGTACGCGCGGAAATGTAAAAGTACTTTATTGGAAGTATCGCCCGCATGTCTGTAGTGGGATATTCGATAGTGCCATCAATTCTCTTTATCAAACTTCAGGAACTCACTCTTATCTCCACGACTGCGTATACTTATGGTGCATTAACTCGAAATCTACGCGAAAAATGTTTATCGATTCTTTATGGAAGTTCTTTTACTTAAAGTAAAATAACACGTACACGCACGAGAAAAGAACCACGCGAAAGAAACCACTGTCCACAAATCAGCCCTTTTCTCTACGAAGAAAAACCTTCTGACGCATACATCCCTTGCAACAAACTCGCTAAAACGAGAAGTTAGTAACAATAAATTTACCAAAAAAAATAACAATGAAAGAAAGTAGTAGATTCATGTGGCAAAAGTTGAGATACAAGACGAAAAATTAAACGAAGTATGCACTTAAAGATTTAGGATTTAAATAATAAAAGAATTATAAGAAGAGGAACAAGACAGGTAATAAGAAAATCAAAAATATATGCGCGAATAGGGTGCTCCCTAAAACCACAATTCATATATCGTTACCAAAATGTAGGGTCAACATTCGAAGCCAAAGCAAAGTCACGATCCGCGAATTACCTTGGCCACGTTAAAGGCGGCTTTTCCAACCGGAAAATTCTCAGGACTTTTCCCGCCCCTCGCTCGTAGACCGCCATCCGTTATCTTCCCCGCTCCTGACGCCGAGATCGTTTCCTGTAAGAAGCGGCTCCAGGTCGTTTCGATGGAATAACCGTTTGTACTTCGCCTCGCGCGCCTAATACCATAACCATAACGATACGCCACCGCGAGAGCTACGAGGAGAGGAAGGGTGAGGCGCTGAACATCAGCGCGAGCGTGGACGGAATAGAAGAGGATCCTCGCGCGGGGGCCTATCTGGAGCGAAGAGAGAAAAAAAAAACCAAGGGTGACTCTCCTGTATGCAAAGTTCCGGTTTTCGGCTCCCCTTTCGCCACCCCCTCGCCCCCTCCTCCCTCGACCGTACCTGTCCTCCGCCTCCCTCCCCCACGTCCCTCCCTCCTGACGCCCGATTTGCAATTCAAGGCGGCCTGCACGCGTACGAAGAGCGCTCGCTGGTCCTCCTATGCGACGTCCTGGGTACGCACGCAGGACTAGTCCCGAGGAGGGAAGAGGAGTCGGCGCTGGCGTGCAACGGAGATGGCGCATAATGAATAATAATCGCACATAATGCCGAGCCGTGGCTTTCGGAAGGTCTGCGGCACCCTCTTGGCGGGTTGCACCGCTCCATTGTGCCCGCACCGGCTATCGGTGCCCTCTTTGCAATCTCCCCCCCACCCTTTTATTACTTTCTTTTTTAATATGCCCCCGAAGCGGAGACACCTACCGCGGAGGTATGAAATTGAAGCTTAAATATTCTATGGAGTGCCAACGACGCGGCCCTGGTCTTTGATACAGTTATATAAAGCATCGTTACCGCGACGGACGACGACTTTATATTGCCATCCTCCTGGCGAGTCATCCTCCCCACGGCGCGGGGCAATCTTAACTTTATTAACGGCGAGCACCCCGTGGAAGAAGTTGGGGGTCTGTCTTATCGTCGAGGGCGGTCGAATCTCCCTCGAGCTCCCTGGCCGATCGCGGGACGCCTTTGATTTTCCTTTGGCCGCGGTTTCCTTCCTGGAGGTTCGCGAATCGGGTTGGAGGAAGGGTGAAGAGTGATTTTTGTATAGATATTAATTTGAGTGGTAATGTTTCGAGCGTATCAACGCGGTTTTTATCGAGCTGAGGGGAATGGGAAATATTGTAGAATGGCAAACGGATGGAGTAATATTGTATATGTAGATGTTATGTATATTGTAGGTGTAACGTACTTTATAGCTAATGGCAAATCAGAATTAAGGAGTATAAAGTAGAGAAGAAGTGAAAAAGTGTGTACAGAGTTCTATCGGTCCTACCTGGAGGGAGGATCTGTTGATAGGAAGATTTGTAGTTCATCTCAAATAATAGTCATAATAAATTCGAGTCTAGGTATATAGAAACCTGGATTGAACGATCTCAAACGTATACCGAGGATTTTACTAAAGGACCGCTAGCTGCATATAACGCGCGGGATATACCGTAAGCTCATACGTTTATCTGAATTGCTACACGACTACGAAGCTATTTCAGCACGTACGTGAATTTTTATGTAGCCGATCCAGGTTTACATTCCGCCAATCAGCTTCATATAAATTCATTCCATGCGTGCACCGTACATATATCAGTCCAATGATTCAAAACTCTGCTTATGGCCCCCAGGCTATTACACCAGGATCCCTTAATCGTCGCGACCAATCCCAAAGAAAAATGCGCAAAGCCAATTCGCGATCCTCGAATTTTTCCATCGTTCCGCGCAATACCACGAACCGCCGCTGAAAGTTAATTACAGAAACAAACAAACGAGGCGAGATCTGTGACCGTCGAGCGAGTCCTTCAAAGCCGGCTTCCACGTAAACACGCGCACATTAATCACTCGCGACAGGCGTCTCGGTGCGGGCCGTAGAATTATTACTTCTACCCGTTTGACAAATAACCGGATAAACAGAACGCGGCGTTAAGACTTCAATTCCGTATCGGCCGATTAAAGCCTGCCTCCGACGCCAGAGAGAAATTCCCCCAATAGGGCGGCCTGCCTCCTCTCCCATTCATCGGCCCTGTTTACACGGGGCGCGGCACCGAGTAATTTCTTTATTTCTTTCTCCGCCAAGAGTGCAAGGGCGTGGAACCCTCCTCGTGTCCCACCTTCCTCCCGCTACCATTTGTTTTTATCAGCGGTTCCCGTGGGACGTTAACAGCCACCTGCCAGTACGTCGCTCCGTCGCGCCCACGTCTTATTCCCGACCTCCTTTCCCTCCCCGTCCGCATTTTCCTCCCCCCGCTCGCTCCTCTCGCGCTCTTCCTTCCTTCCAGGACTACCGACAGCCGTGTGCGGTCTGCCAGAGGCCCTTGGGGGCCGACGTCGAGATGGCGAAACAGCGCGCCTCCTAGGTAACCTCGTCCCCGAGCGAAGGCTCTCCGGCGCGGCTCCGAGCCGGATGAGGATGCCACGCGTGTCACACGTCGCGCCTACCATGATTACATTATTTTCCCTCGCCCCTTCGCGACTTGCATTTATTATTCAGATCCGCCTGGCGCGCACTCCGGACCAGCGAGGTAACGTTCTTTTTCTTCGTCCCAAGCGCGCACCCTCGCACAGCGCCATGGAGCCTGCTCTTCGGGCTGTCGAGGAGCTGGAAGTGTATTCTCGAGTAGCGCGAGGTTTGCTTTTGGAGGGAAATCGGTAATGGCGATAGCGTGGATGTAAAGTATGATGGTTGCGAGCAACTTGCTTTGTGCGTGTGAAGGCGAAGTGTGTGGCTTTATAAGTAATAGGGGGTGTATAAGTGTTTTTTTTCTTCTGTGGGATTTTAGGTTTATATTATTTTTAATGAGGAAAAGTGTAGTGGTAGCTCTGGTGGTTCGGAACACAGTTTAAATAGTAGAGCCTGTACCAGATGACCTTAGCAGTCTGTGGCAAAAATAAATTGAAAAAAATTTTTTGAACTAACCAGAAGTATCTCATCACATACTTATGCCGATATATGTATATACAAGCCAGTATTAATAAAGCCTGAATTTTCCACGCGAATTATTTTGAATTTTTGTTGCAAAACGAAAAATTGAAAAAGAATCGTTTCCTATCTTTCATAAAAATCGTGAGGCATACATTTTTTTTCTCTCCCGCTTCCACATATTTACCCTCTTTCTTTCACGTTTCCACTCGATGACTCACGCATGTAAGAGAACGCGCTTCGCGTTTTCATCGAGATTTCTCGCACCTCCCAATATTCAATGCGAATCGAGTGCGTTTGGGAAGTAATAAGGATCCTTTGGCCGGGGTTGAAGAGGCAACGATAATGCAGCACTCAAGGACAATTAGCCTGAGTGATGTGATCATTGTTACATTGCGTGCGCACGGGCCACGCAACTGTCTCCCCCTCTTCGTGTCTCGAGTGGACACGAAATCTCGTGGATGCTGGCCTTCTCGTTTCTTCAGCTCCCCTTTTCTTCCTCTTCCGGAGAGGTTTTAGGAGCACAGGCCTGGGCTGCCCGAAAAATATGTTTACGACGTGTCATAATTACAGGATTCCACGGGTCCGCCTCTGTTGTGCGTTTAAGCATAGCTACTTTCGCGTAACACTGCTTCTCTTTTATGCTTCGTACCTCGAAGCCGACATCGCTCGTATTCACGCTCAGCACGATATGCTCGCGTATTCTGTTATCGAAGCAGCATAGATATTGTCTGTATAATACCTGTTAACGTTGTTTAAAAACGCAAGAAGTGCGCGTTTAAAAAAAGCAAGCTGGAGTTTGTAGAAGAGTAATAATATGTGCGTGAGGAAGTGTTGGACGATTATATGCAAAGAACTTTTGCACAAAGTTCCTTGTCATCTTCACTTTATTATTTATCAATAAAAATGTCTCTGTCCTCGTTGCGTACGATGCACATTAGTCGATTATGGCAAAAGTATATCCTTGGCATATCAAGTACGTTATTTTAAACGCAGAAATCTTAACGGAAAGGAACAAACGTCGTTATTGATTCCTACGTGAATACCGATTTGAAGGTGACTAAAAAGACTTTACTGCCAAAGCAGCCAAGACACAGCGATCGTAAAAGCATCGCTCGTGCCGCCGGAATGGCGCCTTAAAAATGCCCGCATACACCCGCCTGTAGAGTGATGCAACGTGAAGAAGGGAATAATGAAGCACAAAGTGCTTGAGCAAAATAATGTGTAGACACGTAAAGCCAATCATCCCGCATTCGAATGCATAAATCCGCGTGCATTTCAAACGTTTTCAAACTTCACAGGGGTTAATGGTCTTGAATCGAGCTGACGATAAATTTGAAGTAAAAAAGAATCTTTTATTGATAACGTTCCGTCCTTATGATAGAGGAATTTTTTCTAATACAGAAGGATATGAAAGGAATGAAAAAAAAACCTCTATCATTTGTCGCACAAATATCTGTGGAGTACCAAACATCCACAATCTAGCGAAAAAGAAATCTATGTTTTGCATCTACTAGTGAATTACTAAAAATTACTAGTAAATTAAATGTGACCATTTCATAATCAATGCCTGCGTGTACCACACGCTAGAAACCAACCTCTGTCATCAAGTGGAACACACCCAAGATATCGTTTGGAAATATGGATATAATCAAATAAAAAACGAAACTCTTAACGATCGCACAAATGCGGTGATAAGAAAATATATAACCAACTATTTGCAAAAATATTTACAAACAAACAAACAAAACTATACGGTTTTTTCCCATTTAAAACCCAATTCTAATGAAATGAACAAAAAGAAACGGTAATATAATCAGGGTCATGATGAGACCATCCCCAAATATAGGCTAAACTTTACAATAATAAACGCCATACTCGTGCTAATAATAATAAGAAAATTAAATCGATTGCAATCGAAAATAATTTCCTAAGAAGGTAGAACAGAGTAGAAACACAGGTTAAACCAATTCCAAACTTCGTTGCACCGCTCATAATTGCCTTTATTTCGTCATCCTCGGCGCAATGCGCCCACCAGTTTCTTCCTTCCATTATCCTCTCCCCAGCACCCCTTACGAATCCAGGGTAAAGAGGAGGGGGGAGTGCCGTGGAAATTAAAAACCTTCCTAAAGTCTCCTCGAAAGCGATAGAGAGGTCTCGTGCCGCGGTGCCGAGGAAAAAGAGGGCTTCGAGGTGCGGGGGGAGGGATGTAGGGTGACGAGGTGCAGTCGTGGTCCATTAGGAAGCCCCCAGGGCGACCAGCGGGAGGAGAGCTTTGGCGGAGAAAGAGAAAGGGCCGAGCGGCGCTTCCCTCTATCTCCAGAAGTGTCACCCATGATGAATAGTTGGCATGAACAAAAAGAATGCTAACCGCGTCCCCCGCTACCCAAATCGTCCTCCTGCCTCGAGCCTGGAGGGAGATAGAGCGAGTTTTTCGGCCCTGCCGTCGATTTTCCGCGGAGGAACGAGAGGAGCGCCTGCCTGGAGGGGCGCGGGACAAAGCGAGAACGATACCATCTTAATTAAAAGTTGCCAATTCATTTCGTTCGCCGTTTCCACCCCGTGAACTCGGCCACTACGGGGTACCGAGGGGCTAAGGGGCCACGTCGCGCCGGTTGCCGCTCGTTCTTTTGTCTTACCGCCGTGTCATCCCGCGAGGGGCGAGAAAAACTCGCTGCGCGGAAGAGCCCAAGATAATAATAAGAAGTTCGTCCGCGGAGGAAATTAAGTAAAACGCTCGCAGCGAGGGGCCGAGGGCGGGTAGACGAGACCCAGTAATGCTTCCACCCCCCGAAACCTCTCTTAGCGCGACGAGCCACGTCGCTTCCCTCTCTCGTCTTCTTGGAATTTTTAATTCCTTCGCACTTTCGGTTAACTGCCACCGCGGGCAAAAGCGCGCCCTTCCTAAATTAGCGGGAGAAAAATAAAGGCGTTACATCGCGCGAGTCTGGTGATGTTTTAAATTTGATGATCGTTCTGAAGCCGATTGTGTCGCTTTGCGGCTTTGGATGAGAGGAAAGGGTGTATCTGTATTTTTAAAAATTGAGTTAGCTCGGATGCAGAATGCGTGTAATCGGATAGAATGAGGCGGTTTAAGTATTTCTATGTGCGTTCAGAGAATTTTATCTTGAAGAAGCAGTTTAGTTGATTAAAGTGTATAGTAAAGGAGGTCGTTTGACAGTATCATTGATGTTTATATAAAGTGTATAAAAGCTGAGAGTATTTTTTATTATTTCATTTTCAATCGAAATAAGAGGTTATTTTTAAATTTCCTTCAATTTCTTAGGGAGTGCCTGATCACTAATCAAATGCATTTTTGAATCTTGCATTTTTTCCGCCCCGATATACTGGCCAAAATCTGAAGATTCGTGATAGAATACATGTAAATAAATTTGATTTAATTTCAAGAAGTTTCTTCGGGAATAGTCAATTTTATAACGATTTTTTTAATATCAATACTTTTGCAGTAATTGCGAGTAGTAATAATTTTGTACTATTATTTACAGTATTCCAAATTTGTCCACTGCCTCATAGTTTCAAAACAACCGTGCAGACGTGATGGAACGTCATTGTAGAATCTCGAAATAAACAGGAAGATTCTATTCCAAAGAAAATTCTACGCATCAAGTTTTTACTGCGAAAAGTGCATAACGTATCGTGCAATAGGTAATCCTGAAAATTCGATCAACCAGGCGAATATTATGAGAAATCGCAATGAGATATTTTCAATTATTCCATAAATCAGGGAATATTCGACCGAATGCCGTTTCGAATCATTTCCAAGATGATTTGCCATAACAGAACGTAGTCCCGTTAATGCCTCACCGCTTCACCGAATGCTAATTACTTCATTCATGAAACCGAAGACGTGAGCCGCGCCGCAAAGGGCGGCCGCGATTCGGCACGGATTATGCGCCGCGAAGGACCAACGCTACCTCACGGTGGCACGTAAATAATTAAGAAATGGACCGACCCTCGGCGTAGCCTCGCCGCTCTCGGCTTCGTCGGCCCTCTCGCGCCCCCTTCGCGGTTCGAACGACGAGTTTTACCTGCTCCAATTAACGAATTTTTCGCCGACGCTGCTCGCGCGACCGCCAGGTAATACAACCTTCAACCCCTTGACTGCTACGGGCGCATATGTGCGTCCAACAAGGCCATCGGTGTAGGCTATGGACTCGCAGTAACCACATTCGTCGTTGCTTAGCAACGAGAATCAATGAAATCTTGTTTACTCGGCTCGCCATTCTCTGTATCTTAACAACCTTTTTGGTTATACGTAAAGTATTTATGTTACTTGTTAGTCGTTCAATTCTTCAATATCCAAATACATACATTATAATTAATTATATACATACAACAATACATACATTATTATTAATTTCACCTATTTTCTTCTTACATACATTACATTTATCAAGTTATGGCGCTTGGAAACTTTACCATTGGTGAATGAACTACATATGTCGAAAATAAAAAATGTTTGGATACGCTTCTTGCGATCGCTACTGCCGGCCGCACGCCGCTCACGCGAAGAGGTTCAACTTAGAGCAATTACCAGTCAAAGGGTTAATTCGTATAAAATTTCACGCGGCTAATGAAGCAATTTGAGACCGTCTACGGTGGTAACGTATGGAGCCTGCTGGTTTCTCCAGCGCGCTCGGAAGGAATAAACTAGCTGGACCTATGCTAGACGATCGCAAAGGGGTGGTGAGCTTACTTACAACGATGGCCCATTACTGCGGGAAACATTAACTTTGGATGGAAGTCTGAAGTCCACCTTTGGTCACCCTTTGGTGAAATCGTGACCTGCACGAAACAAGGGCGGATTTTTTGTTATACTTGTTATACTAGTAATGGAACGATGGAACCTCTTCTTTATGGCGTTTCATCTTCTCTTTCTTTGAAAGTAATTATTTTTAAGGATCATATTTTTTTTTTAAACCGCGATTCTTAAGTGCAAATGTTTTCGTCCATGGTAATAGATATCTCGGGAAATTTAGTCGTTTAAACGTAGTATTATTATTATTTTATTAGCGGGGCAAGCGATCCTTTGGTACACAGAGAGATTTAAGTGCTTAGAAAAAAAAAAAAAATATACGTATAAAGACATTACTAGAAGTAGTTAATAAAAATAGAAAAGATAAACGCAGGTTACAAAACGCGTTTTAAACTACGCTCTAAAGATATAAGATTTAAAGACACTAGGGATTGACCAAAAAGATACATTTTTTACTCGATTGAATGAACATTACGAGTTATGCAACAGATATAATCAAAAGATACAACAAAGGACAGCTTCGGAGTCATCTAGAAGGAGTATTTAAGGAAAACTCCTGAATAATCTTAGCACAAAATTTTCTTCCATAATTTTGCACACAAATATAACGTCCAGTATTGTCTCTCTGTCATCCAGCGTACGTATATTTAAATTCTTCAGTATTACATCATTTTTACGTATCCTTTTTAAATAAATGAATTTGATGCCTAGTCAGCACTTTGTTTTGCTTTATTTTAACGCGTCACGGTTCTTCTAAAAATGCCTGTACCGACTGTTTTGGACTGTTTTGTATGCAGGATGTACCTAATGTTTACGATAACTACTGAAGAATGCAAAGGAATTTCTACGACATACGAGTTTGTAGTTATCTACTACCTTCTGGGAACGCCAATGTTTCAGTACATCCATTTGGTCACCGTCTAAAATGATGTTTTTAAGCTAACATACCGTCATGCACGTAAGTTTGTATTTAACAAGGATAATAAGATTTTGCTAAAGAAAAAAATGCAATATTTATGGCAGACGTTCCGAGAGGTAAAGGAATTTCTACGATATACAGAGGCTCAGCACTCTTGTATCTTCCTGAAATTTTCTTATTGCTTCGATACCTAACTAATCGCAAATAGCGTGAATACTTCCATAGGAATTCCATGATTTTTTCTCTCCTCCTCTCTCTCTATTTCTCTTTCAAGTTCTTCTACGTCCGCGAACTTATTTTACGAGCTACGTAACGAAAGTATCGCCAAGAGGAAACGAGGCGCGGCTTCGATCGGCATAAGCCGGGATATCCAAGTGCGCGGCAATTTATAGGACGAACCATCAAATCGAGATTAACGCTTCGCGCCATCGCGATATCGGTTATTTGTATAGAGTACCAGCTAATGGAGTAGTTATATTATCGATGTGACAACGAGTAAATCGACATCGCGGCCGGAGCGTGTCTAACGAGACACTAGCCGCATCGTCATTGCATTTATATAGCGTCTTGTAAACCTCATGAATATTAGCAGCCTCGAAAAGACGACGTTTACGAGGCTCGGTGCTGGTGTATAATTTGTAATTTATAATCCCATCGCGTATACATAGAAAGGCCAATTATGGGCCTACCCGATAACCGAATAATGTGTTCTTCCGTGAGTGCCCGCCGCTCTGACGCGCTAATTAAGCATTCCCTTATTTATATTCACGAGCGTTTGATTCGCGTAACTCGCGCGTAGGCAGCGTCAATTTTTATCGTCACGCCATGGCGCATTAAATTATCCGGCGTTTACTAGAATGAATATTAAATTGCGCGAAATTTCTGAATGGCATAATAAACGGCGACCTAATCGCGCGACCCCCGTAACACTTGTTTCGATGCATCGAACAATGTGGCATGCGCTTCATCGTTGCAATAAATTTACATTTGCAGGGTAATATACTGGTTTTACAGAGAAAAAAAAACTCGTTCTGCAATTTAAAGCTGTGCGCGGCAAATTATGCATATTTTTTAGTCGACGTCTGAAGCAGTGATTTTCTTGAAAACAATTAATATGATAAAAAAAAGCAGGAATCTATTGTAAACACTACTGATCGAACAAAAGACGTTAATCGTTGATAAACATCAGTGTGGAAGAATATTTTAAACAACGTCGACGGAAAAATAGTCTCTGTGTTTGTCATATATTCGTATAGTATTTGAAAGTAATTGTAACTTTTGGAGCAGTTTTATACGCGTCTGCAATATGAAAGCTTGAAATTTAGTTCCAAGTTTGCTATGCACCAAAAGTCATGCAAGCTTCGAATTTCTGTCGGCTCCATTGCACGAGAAGGGACGTAAAGGGTACAATTTTATTATCAACTTTGCTCTATGCCAAGGACAGTGTATTTAAATTTAGTATCAGTTTGGCCGTGTGCCAAGGATCGAGAAAATCTCGGACCTACTATAAGCCTCGTCCCATGCCAACGGTTGTGGAATCCCCAATTTTACTATCAGCTCCGTTCTATGCCAAGAAATAGATTTATCGTTTTAAATCGAAGTACTACGTGTGCCGCGTACGGAAAGTCGAGGAAAATATAAGCTTTGTTTTTTTGTGCAAAGATTGGCTCTGCTAAAAATTTTCCTTTGTGCGAGAGACGGTTTTATACCGCTATTAACTTTATAGGTTATCAGATATAATACGACGCTCAATTTTATCATTGGCTCTATTTTATTTCATTTATAACATATTTAACAAGCCTCGAAGAACACTCTTACATATAAACAGATACTGAGATTTAACGATATATAAAAGGATGGATGTACTCCGAAACTCAGCGCTCCCTTTCAGTTTAAAGATAAGTAATAATTATTATTCTTGGTGTAGCAGAATAATATTCCTCGTATATCTTAATTTTCTATCTGGTCTTGTGGGGTTAAAATCTCAGTCGACGACATCGAAATTTTTGGCCACTGGTGAGTAGCTCAATTATTAAATGATTTCTAAATTGTAATTATAATTAATCATATTATCCTAAATATATAATTAAATTAATAATAAAAAATTACGAATATCGAGCTGGCGAATACGATTCACGATTTAATTCATCACGTTAATCATTATAACTTTCTATCATTAATTCAATTAAATTGTATGATTCAGAAATCATTTAATAATCATGCTACACACTTGTAGTCGAAAACAATTATCCCACTCAAAGACTCGACACAGCCCACTGAAACTCTAATCTCCAATAAGCCCATCTCGAGAATTAAAACAACTCTAAAACATCGCTCAGCTCGACCAACAACCGCTGCCCATTTTTCCATCAATTAAAATCAAACCAATACTCCGAAACTAATTTTCCACGCGACGCACGCATCGTAAACCCATCTTGAACCAATCAAACGCGCCCAAGGAACGCAAGTAACCGAAAGCCAAGCACCAACAGAGTCATCACCGGGCGATGACGGTTTTTTCAGCACGAGTCGGCCGAGGATCACAGAGAGGAGAAATCGGCGAAGCGCGGGACACTCTGCGCGGAATACGCGCTCGCACGTCAGCGCGGCTAAAGCGTCCGCTCGTAAAGCTGATCCCTGTATAATTTTCAATCGCCCCACGGATTTGACGAGCTCGTCACGCTCTCCCCGGGCACTCTCAGTAGCTCGAGCCCTGGCGGATCTTCCCTCCGCCCCCAGCCCCTCCACGTGGGGGGTCTCGAGATAAGGGCGGAATGACGAGGTCGCAACGACCGGTAAAAAGGTGATCTCGCCCGGATAATGCCGGAGCAGGAGGGCCGCGGGAGAGGCGGAGGTCGAAGGTGGGACCGAAGGCGAGGAAGGTCTCTCCCCCGGGCGTCGAGAAACACGGCGGTGCCTGCGGAGGCCGTAAAAAGACAATACCGTTCTCGCGCCACAAAAGAGTCTTGCCACCAAGTACCATTACCGCCTGGGATCCAGGAGGCCTCGGTATGCCGAATTCCCTGTGTGCGTGTGCACGCGCGTCTACCGGAATCAACCCCCGAGCGGGGGGCGCTTCCCCACCCCTGCTCGATCTTACACGCCCGAGCCGTCTGCAGCGATCAGGAGGAACCCTATAAGGCGGTAGTTTCGCCATTTTCCCTCCTTCTCGAGGTCCTTCCTCTCCTGCCCGTCGATGAATTGAATTTTATAGCCGAGTCCTTTATTAGCCCCGGTTTTATCTCGGCCTTATTGCGCCACGCGCGCTGACTCGTGCTTCTGCGACTTGTTTCGCGGGACTTCGAGCGAGTAATGTCCTTTTTGGGATCGTTGATGGGGGAGGAGGGTGCGATTCGGGTATTGGGAAGGGGCTTTTTGTTGGGTTAGAGGAATTTGCTGCTGGGAGGTCTTTGTTTTTCTGGCGGATTGTGTTTGGGATTTTCTTCGGAAGTGGAGGATTAGCGATAAGAGTACCGGATGGATCAGTCGTTTTTTTCTTAAATTATTGAACTTTGAGACCTGTGATTTTCGAGCATTCTCGATGATTTTTTTTACCGCGCATGGATCAATATTGAGGTATTGTGATTTTTTTTTAGATTCTTTCTCTTTTAGTGTTTATTTAGTATACTTGAGCATGTCTGGAAAGTGGTTGGAGGGTTGTGTTAACGATTTTTTCTTTGTTTCAGGTAAGTGCGAGAGATTTTACTTCGACATTGGTAGAGGCGGTCGTCAAAGTTGTGAGTACGTTTTGTTAATGATCTATGTTGTTGATCTGATGGAAGTGATTTTCGATCGTGCGAAGGTACTTATGTAGCTATAAACAGAATCAGAAGTTGCTTACGTCATTGCTTACGTATATATACCCCAGACTTCTTTAACAACGAGCGAATGCGACAAATCGAATTTTGAAAAATTATGATCAGAAATTGAAATTCAAGTCGAGGAGCGTCGACGTTCTTCCCTGCTGGTAGCGCGCTTCGAAGCCTGATCGTATTTAACTTCAACGCCCGTTCCTTGATTTCATTAGCCGATAACCAGGCGCAATTTTAAACCTACGAGTTTGGGTGCATGCAAAATCATGGCTCCACGAAGGGGATTCGATTCGCAAAACGGGGGTGGTTCTGAATACTGGAGGCGATACATTAAGGACGGGTAATAACATTGGCGCCATTTGAAGGACTCGAATCTCAGATAAAAAAAGCATTAGTCACTCACTATCACTGTAACTGCATTGAATCGAGTACATTGAGTAGCTTTATCGGAACAATTTCGCACGAAAATTACGCAAAAAAAGCATTTATGCTGAATTCAGAACGCCAACAAAATTGATGACATAATCTTGAGAATATCGTGTACTTGTCGATTGAACATTGAGCTTTTATCACAATTTTTTTATAGTAAAATAAAATACTTTATTAGCGATTTTACAGAAGCAAGTTGTCTAATTGCAATAGGATCTGTAATAAATTGGCGATGAGGTTTAATACGATACTTATTACAAATTTGAGTCAATTCCACATTTAAAGCGTTGCAGATATAACGTGCCAGTTTAGATCTATCTATCATAAAACCAAAGTAGCTACGACCTTCCAGGCAAAGCGAATATTAAATTAATATCACCAAGAAAGGCTCTTCATCCGAATGTAACGTTCCTTCAACCTTATTACCAAAATGAGCAATTATTCTACTCCTTCAATCAAATTAATATCACTATCCGCCTAACTTAATCGACGTGTATGAACAACAATTTATAAATTTATAAAAATATTTTTATACCAGATCGTTTCAAAGTGTCTCTCGTTTTATGAGGAAATAATAAATTGCACATCTTTTGTTTTATATTACTTCATTGAATTACGCGTACAGCTAAAGGACGATTCAAAATAGGGGCTACAACATTTCACAGATGTGGTTTCACGTTAGCACAAACATTGCCAGAAAGACACACATTCAGACCTACCCAATACAAGCCTCGCCCGTATATAAAAAAAAAAATCGCGCGACTCGTTATGCTAACGCGATTTATCGCAGAAAACAACCGATAGTGGGCTCCTCGCAGTGCCTAATCCTTAACGACGTTGTCGGCGCTTCTGTTACCATTTATACCATCGATATCCCGCGGATATTTATCAATCCTTAGCTAGTGCAGCATCGTGGGCGTCCGTATTTAAATGTTAACGACACCGAAGCTGCCCAGGTGCCGCAGCCGCGATGCGTTTCGCCGCGTAATTGATTCTACCCACACGGGATTATTCCCGGCAAGAAATCGCCGGGTAAGAAACCCCTGCTTACGCGATTCCAGTCCTCAGGTGTACGTTACCACCGAGCAAATCGCCGATCTGTTCCCACGTTTTCTCGCGTCGACTCATCCGGAGACGCATCCTTCTATGTTTCGCGACGCGTGTAGGACGTGAATGCATACACGCTGTCGGCCCGGCACGTGCAGTCCCGCGCTGTCTTTAAGTAGGCACGAACACACTTATCGCGCGCTTCTACCTCCGGTGGATGTATTCCCCGTATCCACCGTGACTGAAAATTATTTCGCCTTCGGTGGAGAATACCGTAAAAGTCTCAGCGCCATCGGCTCCGATGCGAGGCCTTTCCTCGTGCCTTCGAGCGTCTTAACTGGAAAACTGATTTCGTTCACCGACGTTTGGGAGGATGCTGTGCACGTGCGAAAGTCTAGAATGCCGCTGGAGTATTTTTGTCGGATCGGAGGGAAATTGATACAGGGCTCTCTTCGATGGTTCGGGAATTACATGCCCTTTGGGAGTTTCTTGAGTATGGCTAATTGCCACGATCTGGAGGATTACGTCTCGCAATGAATCGTATATTTAGATCGTGCATGGTTTCTTCAGGGTAGAATTTGAATACGCGCAGTTGCTATAGCTTGGGATACAAATATATCCATCTCTTTACCTTGAAATGAAAATATTCATTTTTCCCAAAATCGTCCACCATATGGGGATCATCAAGATTATTTAATTTCCTCGATTTGTTCCATTTTTTCAATGTAAATATGGTTTAAATACGTGCAGTTGTTATATCTTGAAATACACATATCCATCTCTTTAGCTTGAAATGAAAATATTCACTTTTCCCAAAATCGTCCACAATATTGCGAAGATCGTTGCATTATTCAATTTTTCAATTAAACTCGATTATACCATTCACTCTTCGACACCAGGTAAAAATACTTCCAATCGCGCAAAGTACCATCATCCCTGGCCGTTTCGAGTTTCGCCTGATAATTGGTTTTCCGAAACACGGTCGCAGAGCTCAGTATTCCGCAGACTTCGTGGCTCGGTGTAGCCCACGGTAGCGACTAGGTTCGGACGGGATCGACCGAGTCACGATCCCGTTAATTCCGCGCGGCGGTTTGCCGAAGAGGAAAGCCATAAGCCAAGGGACACGCGGATAACGTCTCGTTATCGAGAGTGGCCGACTTCGAAGCGAGACAAGCTGACGTCTCACTCGGACCATCGAGGCCTAATTAAACCGACGGCGGTACATCCGTACGCAGGTTGCATAGTCCCTCCGATCGGACTCGTTCCTCCTCCGTGCCTCATACCACCGCACTTTCGCGGCGCGCTGGGAAGACGGATAATAAATTATCGTACGTTTATGCGCCTGGGCGGAGAATCAGGCTAGACGAGGCGTCTGCCTTGGGTTTCTTCGCGGAGCGTGACTACCGCTCCGCCGATCGCCCCGGCTCGTGTTAATTTAATTGGATGCCCGCTTCCCGCAAATAGCCATCGATTTACGGCTATCACGCTCGACAGTCGAAGACAGGCACGTTGCAACATTTATGCGCTCTTACGCGCGAATCGTGCCTCGCCCGCCCCCCCTCCCCACCACCCACGTTCCTTGCTCGCATTATCCTTCGCAATCAGTGGGCGATCGATAATGTATTATCGATGGGGGTCCTGGATTTGTCGAACGTCGCGGATCGTTATCCCGGATTAGAATTAGTCTCGCGACTATCGTTTATCGTTACAATTACTGCCTTTGATAAACTGCCGCCCTGGAACTCGCCGTTTCTCGTGTACGAGCCGCAATTACCGAGGTACCTTGCACGGGCCTAAAATACCAAGCGGAATTCTCGAGGTGCGATTATCTGGAAGCGGCTGCGATCGCTGGGACTATTGGTTCTTATTTGGGAGGCGCTCGAGGTACGCTCGGCTAGATTTACGAAGTGGGCAGTTGATGTAAAAATCAATGTTAAGAGTTTTCTATCTTCCTCTAAGCACACCGCTCTTGCTCTCGAACGTGCACGCAAAGAATCGGCATGCAATTCAGCATCGCATACCGCGCGACCTTCTCCCTTCGAATAATACAAACTTGCTTTTCACTTATTCCAAGCACCGCCCACTTAGTTTTACATGCAGAATATTTCAAGCTTATTAGTCACGCAGGAGGCTGTCCGGTGCAACGATTTCTTCGCAAACCGCACGATCCCTCTCGGAGGACCAGTTTTCCTGTGTACCCCACCCCCTTGCGAACCCCGCTTTATCTCTGTATTCGCACCTTAAAAACGCATTCTCGGTGCATTCCACTCGAAATGTCTCACCGCGAGCGTACTTTCCCACTTTCGACGTCCCAGCATCGGTCGAAATCATTCCAAAACCGCGACTGGATTAAGCGGGAGTGGAGGAGCACCGCATAATTCCATCGAGATTCCTTCGATGGGCCGAAGGGCGCGCACCGTCTGCGTGCCAGGCGCCGTGAAAAGAAGCATTACGCCGATGGACGGTGCTTAGGAGTTACTTAGGCCTAGATCGATCTTAATCCAAGAACAGAGGTACCGCTCGAGTATCAGGGTATTAGCTTCCATCACTCCTGGGATAGACCGAGGCGAAATAAAGAGAGCGAGGAGGAGGGCCAGGAGTTCGGCATGGTACGTTACCAGCCTGGCACATACATCAGGCTCGCCGGCTAATCTGATTCCCCTAACAATGTGCACGCGTCGGAATCTTCTTACGCTCTCCGTCCTCCTCTCCCTGCGCGCCGTTGCGCGCTCGCCTTCTTAACCCCCTGTGTCGGCCTAGATACCCCCCTCCCTCCCCCACCCCCAAGCCAGCCCTCCACGAAGTGCCGTGGCGGACGTTGATGCCGCCTCTGGGATATATAGATTTTGGATCTCGCCCCAGGCCAGGCAAGCCAATCCGAGCGCAAACCCGCGTAATCTCCTGCTAATAACCGCGATTTATCCGAGGTTTCTACGACTTTAGCCGAGGCCAAGGCGATCGAACCACCGATATTGTGGACTCTTAACGCTTCACCGTCCGATCCACCAAAACCGTCTGAATGTCCGAAAGTCATCGTTTGGATAATCAGCGTTATTTAGGATATCTAGTGGTCGCCTTTTAAGCCTTTGGGGCTGGGTGGGATTAAAAATTTGTCACGTTTTTGATACACGATGATGTATGCTGGGATGTTTTTGGACCCAGCTCGAGATGTTGCAATGCGCATGCGCGTAGATTTATATTTCGTCTTACTTACTGTTTGAGACATATGCGATAATGATGTATGATCAAATCGTTGTTATTTTGTTTATTAGGTGTACAACTGCTTCCCCCGTGGGCAATGATGGACAATACTTCGAATCAGAAATGTATAACTAGTTGTGTACAGTAAAGCCCTAATTTCGAAAAGATGAACCGACGGGAGCAAAGTTGTACGTTTGATATGTTATTATATTATGCGATTCCTTTCTGATTATGAGAAAGTATAGAAGTGGAACTGCAGTGGTGCTAAGATGATGCAGTGATAAATGTTTCAATCTTTCCTTCATCAGCCATGAGATACGTACAAATTCTTATACCGCAGCTCTGCTAATTCGGAATCCATCTTAAAGACCAGATCCTACGACTAATAACCTTAACAGTCGATATGAAAAATGAATAAAAAAAAAATCAGAATCAAGTGTCTACAGAACACTTCTTCTGATACAAATACTGTCTTCTTTAGATACAAAATACTGTCGCATGTCATAGGCCCCTATCGCGGTTCATTCATTGCTCCTTCGGATATCTCGGAAAATCTCACGTAGGACAATTCTCCTCCCAGCCGAGATTGCTGCCTTCCAAAGACGCACCGACGGTCCTCGATCCGACCGAAAACAACGACGCCCTTTTTCTACCAGTGGCCCATGCGCATATTCCCAAGAGGGACCCGAACACTTACCTCCGGTGTAAACGTAGATTAGATTATCGCATCCAAGCGTCCGCAACAGGAAATTGTCGTTCCTGCGTCTCCCTCGGAGCCGTGGCGAGGGGCGAGAGGAGCGAAGCATCGAGGTGTTTTTATTGTCTCCGGTTGTTCCTCCGCCGTGAAAGGGGGCCTTTCATTAATAGAACTGACTCGCGCTACGGGGTGAATCAACCTGCTGCCTCCCCCCCTCCTCCTCCTAGGACTGTCCTGGTGTAGAAGCCCGTGCGTGTTCGAGATAACGCTCCGGGTTCCGGCCAGGTACAAATATTTGAGCGGTTAACTGGCCCGGTGTTTGCCCTGTTAGCTACACTCTTCGTCGTCGTCTTCGTTGTCGTGGCAGTCGTGCTTCAACGTGTCCTTCGTTCATACAGGGTGTAACCGCGTGAAAAGACACTGGCGTGGTAGCCGATTGCTTGCTCGGGGTTGGCTGGAGACATTCCAGCGGGCGCTCTCGGAGAGTTTGCTCGATTCGAGAAGGTTGTTGTAAATGTGACTCGGTTATGCTTCATGCTGACCGTTAAGTTAACTTCATGAGCTGTAATAGAAAAATCTAGAGGGTTGGAATGTTTATTATGATTTATGCATATTTTGGAAGGAATATATTTCGTGAACGATTTGTTTTTTTGGAAAAGTAGCTGTAAAGGGATAGAGCACTTGTTGAAAGATTCTGTTTTTATACAATCGTTCTCGTATTCCGTAAAATCTATTAAGGAAATTTGATTCTGCGCCTTTATGCTCGAGGTTGTGCCTTTCTTTTCTATTTGGAATTAAAGATCCTGTATATTCTTAAGCCAGTGTTTCTCTGCCTGGTTTTACCCTGTATGCTGCGCGATGTACGTGTACACGCGAAACGATGATAGCCTTTTGGCGAGCGCACGCGTGCTGTACGCCCGTGTTCGAAGGCTTGTGTAGGGCTGTGTACTGAGTGGATAATACCCACGACCGGACACGCTCCGTGCTCGCGGTTATTCCCTGTCAGAAGTATAACCGAAATACCTGTTTGTCCATAGCAGCGTGCCAATGGGCCTTAGTCGGCACTCACGGTGATGTCGACTGCACATTTAATCCTTAGAAAATCCCCCGGTAGAAGTTTATCTTCGCGATACGATTATCTCGAGGAAAATAGGAAAAGTTTCATTGGACAAAAGAACGAATGCTCCTTTCAAGGTACGGCAATTATTTTTTAAATATTTCCGTCTCTTCGGCTTTACTTTAATACTATTCATCATATCATAAGGCATTCCAAGTGTGAATCTACAGTAGGTAGCGTAGGATGCATCGTTTTCCTTATTTGGGGATTTAAGACGCGTGTATTTTCGAAATTCCGTCTTAAGGAAGTGGAAACTCGTGGGGTTTGAGAGAAACACTTTTGCGGAGCGGAGAATGGTTTTTGAGGTGGCTAAACGTCGTTCAAGTAGCGGGCCGTGAAATCAATATAGACTGTCCCGGTGCTGAAAAGTTTCCAGCCAATAACGCGAGTAAATCCCGTTGGCCCTCGAGCATCGAGCAAATATGTTCAAACACGCTCGAGCAACAAACTGAGCAACACTCGTGCGAGCCATGGGCCGTCTCTTACGTTATCCTAACCCAACAGGCTCCGGTGCCAAGTGCTCTTCATACACGGTCTCGTGCCTCCAACTTCGCGCTCAAACCGGGAGAGAAACGTGACTTCTTTCGTTGGTCGTGTATGCACGATCCTCGAGACACTTGTCACGAGGAAGACTTTCCAGCGGTCACTGGCTTCGTCGCATTTGCAAAGCGCACAAACCACCCAATTATTAACGGCGTCGCAACCGTCGAATCGTGAAATAAATTCAATGCCAAAGGTCGCGCCAAAAAATATTCCATATTTATTTTTGCGGAAATGTAAAGAAATTAATTTGGTAGGAGGGAAAGAAAGTGTTCTTTCTTAGTGAGATCCCATTAACGGTTATAGTTAATACCAACAGTAAAAATAACTAATCAGAGAATACGTTGTTAAGATTGACAAAATAATGTCCCAAATGTAGAATGATTAACAGAACGTCTATATATTACAATATCCCATGCAAACTTTCTTACAAAACAGTATACCTAAGCAATTAAAATCTATTCCTTTATTCTTTTACATAAAGTTCTCAGTGTCACCTTAGATTTTGATACAGCTTTAATTAGAAATTTCCACAGAATCGCATCCTAATATCAGCGAAGCCACTTCAGACCACTCACTTGGAATACGTACACTCAATTCGTGTCTCATCCGACACGATTAGTACCTTGTCGTACGCGTTCTCAAATTTTCCTACGCGACGAGTAAATCGAGAACTTTCCCCGCTTCGATACGCCAGCGGTGGAATCAGTTTCCACGTCTCCTTCTTCTCCTTCTGGCGCGCACTTCTTGCGATCGTTGGCGCCACGCTTTTATTTTCGGGCGTTAATTAAGAAGAGGCCGGCCGGTACGCAGGCTGGACGGCCGTGCCGTCGTTAAATCGGTATCGTTACCTCACCTTCTCGTGCCCGTCCCGGCGTTGCCTGCAACGACGAGGAAGTCCCATAAACAGCCTGGTGCGGGTACGTCGTCGGCTATCGCGCGTGCTACATCCTCGTCCCTTCTCCCTCCGGCCGCGATAATAATTAACGTTTCGCGGCGGGGCGGGAGACGCGTACCTGCATACACGAGAGGCGAGAATAATTTTCGTCCTCCTCGCGACATGGACCGCGCCGCAGTAGCGTAATCAAGGAGTTATTCCGCCAGTGTCTTTCGAGAGGATCCACGAGGCGACGGGGGAGTTTCTCACGGAACGATTCGCGATCGAGTACGTGCAATTTGTGCTGGTAATGAGCAAGTGGAACCACCGATCGACGGTCGACCGATTAGGTCCATACGAGAGGAACACGAGGATTTCAGGTATTCGTGGATAATCGAACGGATGGCGATAAATACAGATTTCTGGTGGCATTAAAACAGTTATATCGGTGATAAGTATAGTAATTTGAGAAATCGTGGACCACCGCTCTAGCGGTAAATTCGAGGCATTCGAAACGGTATTGGTGTATTACAGGGGACTGAAAATAATCGTACAAATTCCTATATCAGTATATAAGATAATGGCAGCTGGGATAATATGTCACGCAACTTTTTTCAACATCTTCCTATCTTGCATCAGTCATGATATGCCTTCGACACCGTGGTTTCTCCCGTGCCTCGACGACTGAAACACATATATATCGTATTTGAATTCGAAGGATACGGGAGGAAGGCTCGTGGAATAGTGGCATAAGAAGATCTCTCTAGTTACGCCAGTGCAGATCGTCCGTACTGTCCTCATACCGTTACGTTCACCTGGCTGTGCAGAGAAAGGGGAAGAGAGAAGAGGAGAGAGAGAGAGAGAGAGAGAGAGAAAGATAGAGAGGGAGAGGTAGAAAGAGATCGTGCTGCCGCTGCTGGTGCTCGTTATCGCTCGCAGGTTCATGCCAACGGACAGTTAAGGTCCGTGGACCGGTGGATGCTCGCCGCTATAAATTCGGACGAAATAAAGAGAGAGTGGCGCGGGCGCGAAATGATTCGAGGCGGTTAAACGGGGAGGTGTGCCGGAACCGGCCTACCTTTTAACGCTCTCTCGCATCCACCCCTGCGTCGAAACACGCACGCGGCCCATTACTGGCAACACCTCGGATCAGCGGCCTCGATGGCCATACAACGGGAGTTTACCTTGCACCACCGATGCCTCGCTCGCGTTAGATGCGATGATGTTCTTACTTGGAAAATAAGGATCCTCCCAACGCTCGCTACTCGCTAACTCTTTGTTTCATAATTCGCGTAATGTACAATGTTTATTTATATACGAGTTACACGTGAGCCTAAGGGTTTTCGTGTTACTCCTTTCGTCGCGAAGATCAGTTAATGATGTTTATTCAGTCCAGGAGTGAAGGTCCTACTTTAGGAATAAACATCGTTCACTGATGTTTATGACACGAGGAGCGATGTAAAAACCCTTAGGCCTACGTTTCTCTAAGTTGGGCACGGAGAGATGATCACCCAAGGGCATGATATTAGATTTAATTTAATCAAATGGCGTCACAAGACACGAACTATATATAAGTCACGACGCAGTGAGAATGATATACGAAAAATCGCGCCGATTTTCTGAGACAACTAATGCCGTATTTTAACTAGTATCCATGATGCGTATATAAATCAGGAATACTTCGTTCATTCAACACATCACTTATATAAAAATATACGAACAAGTAGGAAGTAGGAGTCAATATAACGTTAAACCATCCACCTTACAATTCGCTTGTCAAGCATACTGTCCAAATTTACGATATAATTACCTATTAAATTACGCTAAGTATACAAAGCTGTTTTCATCCACGAAAGCTTCAGACTTCATGCAGGGTCCTACTACAACCGTTCAAGCAATTTCTTCCTATCAGTATAAACAAACATTCTTCCAACTGTCGCATCTATTCTGGATGACAAAATCCGTACCCTTCTCCTTTCACCAATTCACAACTCACGCCTCGAGAGTTCGATCGAGCAGCGTGAGTCGACTCACCTTCGAACCTCTCTCGAGCTTTGCCTCCGCGGGCGAAGCTCAGAGGAAAGGGAGATTTCGGCGAGGGATGTCGGTGGCGGCGTCCACCAGCAGCGGATGCGTGTCCGACGCACGTGCACGCGAGGTGGAGTAGCCGCTTGCGAAGGTGGAGGCGGGAAGGCAGGCAGGCACGAAAGACGACGTGGCGAGGCGAAGTCTCGAAGGTGTAACCGCAGCCACGCCCCAATTAGGTTCACCAGACGGTTTACGGCTGTAGCAGGGCCGGTATTTATGATGAGAATGTCCGCACCTGTGGTGACACTCGCCACCGAGCCGCTAGCAACCCCTCCTGGAGCAGAGCGCGAGTGTTTTATGGCGCGCAGATAGCCTCACGCACACCTTCTCCGAGCATTAGCTACAGCCAGGTGATATATGACGCGTATATTGCTCTTGGTGAACGGCGGCCCGCCGCGAGCCACTCTATCCCTATAGGATCCTACGTCCACGTCCGCGCTTATTTTCAGACGTCCCGCGCATCTACGATACGAACTTTTTGCCGTGCCCGAGAGAAATTTACACATCCAGCCAGTACGACAATGCGCGCGATACATCTCATCGATGATTTTGTAACCGCGACTTTTTACTCCATTTTTTTGGCACCTCTCCACCCCCTCTGCGCCGATATGATTTTAGCCTATGGATGGGGTACAAGGTTACTTCGTTTCATGTGATCATCGGTGTCCATTAAGGATCAGATGGACGTAGGAGAACTTCAGCTTAAACAACGTCAATCTCAACTTATAAGATAACCAATAATGACATGAATATTAGTTATAAAGCACAAGTGCGCATACAACGATATATTGTCTGGTATCGAATACGTTTGGAAAATCAATATTTGAAGGAGCGTCATCCTTTCATTATCGTATATTAATTTTGGCAAACGCGGTAGTGTGGACAACCTAGTTATTCGACTTACTGTCCGAGGTTAAATTTAGGCGTCCACGCGGTCGTAGGAAGGAAAGGTATAGGTGCTGCCCGAAACGTACCGTCGACTGGCTTACTTCGAGAAGAGAGCAGTCGCGTGTACCGAAAGTCCCTCGCGCAGGATTTGCGAGGGGGGTTGATGGTTGCAAAGTGCCTCGCGATGAAACGAGGGGGGGGGGGTTGTGCATAGAGCTGCTGCGATGCAAGCAGCGGCGTGACGTCACGCGTTAGGCGCTGTCTGTCACTGTCAAACCTACTGCGCCGAGGACGCGCCTGGCGATGGAGGCCGAATATCGTTTCGAACCGGAATTGACGGCTGGTCTCCTTGCCGTTCAAAGACGTACAAAATGCGGCCGTAGCGCTCACTTAGGAGCAGCGAGAAAAGCTCCTTCCCGATAGACAGTGACGAATCTCTCGGGGCTGTAACGGGCGACAGTTAAGTGCGCGAAGAAATGGAACGCTTCGCCTCGGCTTTGTTACGACTCCCTCGCGGCTGGATTTATAATTAGATCCGATACTCTATCACCGAGATCTTCGCAAACCCGATTTCGACATCAACGCTCGATGAATATATTCCTGATTTGTTTGGGTGATCAGGGAGAAAAAGTAGGTTCTCTGAGTGGTTGGAGGAAGGAAACAAGCGTAGATTATAATAATACCCAGTGGCGATACAAGACTCTATTAAACAGCTTGGGATAGATATACACGCTAGTATATCGTATTATCTTAGCTCGTGATGCATGTCATTGATACTTATGATAAACTCCCGGTAATACGATAATTCGTAATGCGAGAGCATCTTGACTACGTCCCAACAATGTCTTCCAATCGAAACACGATGACTTCAAACAACATGCTCATCTTGATAAATGAAAAAAGTATATGATCCCGCAGAGCAACAAAGTATTTCCTCTGTGAAGCTATATACTTTTTTTCTCAAAATTTTCTAATTATCTCCTCGTTACTCGATAGCGAACCTGGATTTTTTCTGGACTTCGAGGATATTCTTCGAACTATTCCAGCCACCTTAGAGAGTACGATCAGCCCTTCAGCGTCGAATAAAGCGCGCCGTTCAGGCGAGGGGAAACGAGAGGGCTCCCAAATCGATCCGGAAGAATCGATACTCGAAGGAAATTAGTCAAAGCTCTCCACGTCGTTCGGCGATGAATCACTCGAGTTTCCTCCTCGGAGGGTGCCGGCTACAAGTTACAATTTGATTTCGGGAGATCAGCGCCCAAGAGGATCGCTTCAGCGGGAAGAGGAGCCTCTCCCGCCCTTGGACTTCCTTTTGTATCCTGCGGGGTATCGGCTCGCTCTACGCGCTTTAATCGCGTTCGAATGCAATGTTGCGGAAAATTTCATTTGCCGGAAGGGACGGGCGGATCCCGCTGTGACTTTGTCTCGACTTCGCGGACCCCCAGCCGGGCCTCGTCGCTCGGCGCTCAGCCGCGGCATTTGCATATCCGCCATTCGCCTTCGCGCCCGCCAGTAAATGCAATCGCGCCGTCGAGTGTCCAACGACGATCGAATCTTTCAGCCGTGCTGCGCGAATTACAGCGTCACGATACCACCGGCAGCCTGATAAAACGATCCTTCCTCTGGCGATCGTCCTTCGAGTCTTGGTCGCTAAGCCTCTGGGTGGTTATGAACAGTGTCGTGATCGCTGAAAATCGGTTGAGAATTTTTGGGGTATACGATCGAAGCACTTCTGTGGTTCGTATTTTCTGCAGAAGCAGTTTTGTAGAAGCATCTTTCCGTAGATCGTGCTGGTGTATCGTTATTGAACTTTGGTTATGGAATGGGGTAAAGGGTTTATGATGTATTAAAAGTTAGTTTGATGATGGAATACGAGTTTTTCCGTATCTCTAGGAGTGATAGTCTTGTTGTATGGAGTTAAAGTTTTGGTGATCTTACTCGATTGTACGTGTATGGTGAATTGTTTTTCTTCAAAATTTAATTGTTTTACTAAAAAATAATTATTGGGACTGGAAAGGGTTAAACAGTAGATCCTAGACCAAATAACCTTGGTACTCGGTGTCGAAAACAAATTGAATAAGAGGAAGTGGATAAAATGAAGGTCTCGATAACACATGGTAAACGTCCCTTGACGAAACTTATGTCCAATTTATCCGAATCTCGGTTCCGGAGAACGTTTAAGAAGCCGTATAACTGTAAGCTTAGCTCCAGCGGCAAAAAAATTCATCCGTCGCATGTTATTAATTCGGCTCGACGAATCCGTAATTAAAAAAAGAAAGGAAAAAAAGGCACAACGTGGACCGGTCAGATTTCAATATTTATCACGCACTGTCCTCGCGACAGACGCAATAAATAACTTCTTATCGAGGCGTATTCGATATCGTCTTCGAAGCCGCGCGTGAATTATTCGCACATTATCATTCGTCCTGTCCAATTTTTTCCACCGCGCATAAAAGGCCGCCCGTTAATTCGAATCGTTGCCACGATTTCGAGGAAACCCTGACCAAGGGTGTAGTACCGGGCCGTCTGCAAAAATGCGTAAAAGAGGTAATTCCAGACGCGTTGAGCCTTCGCAGCCTAGCGAGTTTCGTCATTATTCGAGGCGCGTACGATTTGATGTCGTCGTTACACGCCGGGGCAACGAGACGTAAAGGTGTGGCTGCCTGCCAGTGCCGTACTACGCCTATTTGTATACATTGTTTCAGTTCCCTGACACACGCAGCCGGTGGTATCTCACGTTAAAGGATTATACTGGGCCGTAAGTTTCGCCATACTCGACGTCCACCGGCCGTGCTTTTTTTTCGAAATATCCCCGGACGCGAATCCCGCGATAAATTCGCGCCGAACGTAGCTCGCGGACCGTGAAAACGCCCGGGCGGAAACGGGCAAAACACGGGGCGCAAAAAAAGCATTAACACGACGTATCGCGCATAATTGTCGCCGGGCGACGTCCGGCTCCGTATGTTTTTATCGGGCCCGCGGTGTTATAAATTTGCGCTCGAAGAAATACGAGTGAGACGCTAAAAGTGTTCGTGTTCCTCGAAAACAGTCGATGAAACTGACGATAATACGCCGATGGTAATTTATTCGGCGCACTAGACGCTAGGAAAGGCGAGATGAAAGCGTAGTGGCCGATGGCAAAGAGAGAAGATGCCGCTACATAAGAGCTTGTTAATTAATCGTTAAATCCCTGGATAAAGATAAGCGTGATAATGGATTATGTAAAGAACAGTTAGGAGATGTAAGTACATATTGTTTCGTTTGTACTATCGCTCGAACAATTGTTTCCACTAAGCGATTGACCTTTACATAGGCCGTTTATAGACCTGACGTGGAACTTTTCTGTTGTCCACGATTTCCCGCGCTGTGTCCCTTCTTATGTCTTACTTTATTCTTCCTTGGAACAAATTTTTTATGTCGAGAAAAATACCATTTCGCGTCATGTCTTCGATTACGTTTTATACACTTCATATCGACACCATTCGGGAAGCGAGTAAAAATTGGGAAAGCGATAAAAGTGCATAGGAAAAGTAATGTTCGCATACATGTATGAACAGTAAACGTGCTTGATAATTCAAACTAAACTAACTATTTAATATTTAAATAATAATATATATA
>JBCFXI010001084.1:0-77842 GCA_038496175.1 Ampulex compressa
TATATATACATTTTATATATATATATAAACATCGAGTATTTAAATATATTTAAATACACTTCGAGGTAACCGTTACGAATACGAAAATGAGAAGGTAAAAACCAACTACACGACGATCGATACAACGACTTCATAGAACTGACTATATTACGAATTAACACTCTTACCGCCAGATCCCTTCACGCTGAAAGGAAGACCATTTTTCTTCCTTACGAGTGAGCACAAAATCGAGCGTATTTCGACTGTCCGCTCGTCGCCTCCTTAAACTTCGGTGGTCCCGAATTCTGGAAGCAGCGTGCACGATGCACGAGCGTGCAAGCGTACATCGCATACGGCGTTACGGCATCGCGGCACGTCCGCCGCGATATTCGTCACGTCCCGCGTCTAGGTTTCAAAAACTAGGCACTACGGTAATGGCAAACGGGCGGGCCAGGAGGAAAGGGAGCCGCAAAGTGTTGGGGGATAACGCGACCCACGCGGCAACACGGCCATTACTTACGCTCGGCATTTTGCCAGTAACAATGAAAAGCATCTCAGAATAATGTAACTCCCGCAGCCACGGGAAATGAGAATCCGCAAACGTGCGGGGCCAGTAATACCGGCGGGTAGGAGCGATATTCAGTCGGCGCGTGCATAAATAGCCGCGGATCCGCGCTGTCTGCGCATTATGCCCAGGCGGCTATTTTCCATCGGGCCATCGGTCAAACCGAGAACTTTGGCCGCAAATCGTTCTGCCCCTTTTTCGAGCCGGGAACCAACTTTCCCACCGGAGAATGGACCTGGCTAATACCCGCCGATCGACGCTTTTTGCCGAATTATAAAACCATTTGCCTGGAAACTGCGATTATTCCCCGCCGCCCGGATAATTGCGATGCAGAATCGGGGTACGTATTTAGTTTTTGGTGGCTTAGTCGATGAGGGAGACGTGTTATTGGATTTTTTATCCGCCTTGCGGTCGGAATGATTTTGTTTGTTTCGTGCCAACGACGAAACTCGGGGAAAAGTGGTTATTAGACTTATACTTGAACGAGCGATGGAGGATCGAAGAGGTTTTTTTGAGGCGCATTTTTGATCATCAGAAATAATAAAGACGACAAGGTAATTAAGAGTGTACATGGAGCGATGTTTGTAAAGCGTCGATAGCTACACGTATGATGACGTGTCTGTACCCGACGTGGAATTACGGAGAAGCGATGAAAAGTGTGGAATTTTTAGTGCGATACGTCAATATCGATGGTACGATACATCAAACGTTCTGCGCAACGTGAAATATTTTGTAATGTACTTATTCGTATTCCTTATTAAACATGATCGTCTTGTTATCGTCGATATTGGTGAAGGCGAGTAGGACGTGTTATTATAATGAATCACGATCGATGGAACATTAGCGATTTTTAATCCAAATACGCGTCTATCTCGTATCGGCGAAAGTTACACGTAATAGCTGACGAAAGAAAGGAAAGACTGTTGGTAAAATATGAACTCCGAATCGGCTTGTCAGATTATTATTATCTGTTGATGCTGTGATGCCAGTTTATATAATTCACATCTCAGTGGTCGGATAAACATCCTTATTCGTTATGAGAGAATATCAAAAAATGTGCGATATGTAATCATTGCACGATAGGAGTATTCGTAAGATTGAATTATCTGATGTGTGCTGAAAAGCGAAATTAATGTTTTCAATCATTTAAATGATATAAATTGATTACGAGATTGAAAAAAATGTAGACGCGAAATGTGCAATTCGATGAAACGCAATTATTAATAACGAAGCAACGTACATATTATTACACTCGTGTCGATCTCGTTTTTTAGAAAAATGGGTAGGAAGCTTATAATTATTATAATTTATATATTACTCGTTATCACTATCCATATACCTCGTTCGACGTAAAATCCGCGCCTTGATTATTTTCATTTAACAGCGGTTTGGAATTATTTGATAAAAGACTACCGCGCATTTGCTGAAAGGATGGATATCGATCGTTCCGCGTTTAATAATGAAAGAGTGCAATTAACGTTTTTCAAGACCATATTCAAATTAAAGCCTTTATATTTTGCTATCTCGATTCGGCAGTTCCTCCCGACATGCGATATAATAATTTTCGGACGCAAAGAGACAGTAATTGAAACGCAGTTTCCCAACGTTTTGGACCGTATCAAAATGCCGGCACATAATCGCAATCAGATCGCACCAGACGACCGCGTAAAAATAAACTCTCAATCGCAAAAGGAGCGCGCACTCGTGCGAAACACGCAACGACAATCCTGCAAAGGCAGTTTGCGAACAAAAGTAAAACCACCCATCCTGCTGCACAATGCAATGAAAATTCAACGGTCAAACGAGCGTCCATCATACGTTTACATTCATCCAGGTCCCGGTTACAAAATTGCATCCGCATCGAACCCAGTTTACGAATGCGAGTAAAATAGTCGAGTGCAGCGAAATTCCGAGGGGCAAACGAGCGTCGATGGTGCGTCCGCACAAATCCACGCCCGGTTACATTATTACAAACGCACCGGGACCGGTTTGAGGGTAACCGCAAAGTGCGCCTTCGACGATTTTCTCCGAACCCGGCATTTCCATGGGTACGTAACCTATCGATGGCGCGCGTAATTAGCGTTCCATAGATGGTGGAACAAGGGCGCGTTGGCTCGAACGAGCGGTGCCGTTGCGGGAGCCGGCGCGAAGCCACGGCAGGAGATCAGAAGTTTAATGAGCCGAGGCGGGCCCGAAATTTCCAGGCCGAGTATTCGGCCTCGCGATCGTCGCGAGGCTCGTCGAATACTCGACGAAGCGTTCCTCCTTCTTTCTTTTTTTTTCCCCCTTCCTTTCGATGGATCGTAAAAGCCAGGCCGTGACGGGCCGTGCGTTACCTCTGGACAATCGTAAAAAGGCGCCGACGTACACGAGGCCGCGATATTTTAACCCCGTCCGCTCCTACGTCGAGCCCAGCTCGTCCTCCCGCTTTATCCCGTCCAATTCCCCCCCCCCCCCCTCCTACTTTTTTCCTCCCAGTCCTGCTGCACCAATACTTCAACATTCGTAACGACTTTTCTTTGCGATCCCCGCTCTAGATCAACTCCGCTCCAAAGTAATTATCCCCGACTTGTTTAATCCCGGGCACATAAAAGATACCCCAGTGACATCCATGGAAAGTTTAATCCAAAAACTTGAAGAGCCCAATTATCCCGGTGTATGCCATCGCCGTTAGTCTTCCCGGAACTGTGTCATTCCCATTACACAACTCCCCGGAAGGCCGCGCGGACGTCCATCGGGCGTGGAGCATTTTCGAGTCCCTCTGATATTGGCGGCGTACGCTTTTTCGACCCTTCCCCTCCTCCCCTCCGGTGCGCGAAGGGTTAAGCGGACGCCCAAGGTGCCGCGCGATACATCATCATCGCGTGGCTCGCCTCCGAGCCGCGAGGGAGGCGGCGGGGCTCCCGTGGAAGTTGCCGTCACATCCGATTTTCGCACGCCTCAAAAAGTCTGGTTTCGACGGGGTCTAAACCGCTCCGGGGGATGCATACCGTATCCGTGCCCTTCAACCGCCGGGATATATCCGCTTTAAGCGTTTCCTGAAAGCGTGCGCACCGTTCCGCCGTGTAATTGGATCTCGCCCGACTTTATAAACGTCGCAAATAATTGGTCGGAATGCGAGGATATCTCGGCCGTCCCAGAGATCTCGTTACGGGGAAATCACAATTTCAGCTTTCGGCGCTTCCTCCGGGCGGAGCCCCGCGAACGTTCAGTCCTCTTTAAGGCCCCTCGGGAATTCCATCTTGGGAATAAGCATATCCGTTTTTTCAAGCGCGACGCGCCATCGGGACGGGGGGAGCGGCGAGAATTGGTTTGGAACTCGGTTTTGATTCGCTGCTCGACTTTGCGGAATGAGAGATCTGGAGGTATTTCTAGGGATGTGTGCGCGAGCGCCTGAACTGCTTGGGTATATTGAGTGATTTGATTTAAAGGTATTGTGTAAGTGCTGCGTGTTTATTGTTTGGTGCGAAATATTTTGAATATGTCGTGCTTTGTGACTTTTGTGAGCGGTGTCGTTCGATCATTGAGGATCGATGGACGATTGATTGATTTATCGAGCGATGCTCGTGAGACTCTTGGAATTAATTCTCGAATATTTCAATTAGCGATCGAAGGATCGTAGCGAATAAAGGGCCCCAATTATTCAGACCGCTTTTTATTAATTTTACACGGTGAAACTTCAAATTTAGCAGCGTCATTTCAGAAATACCTTGTATGAAGGCGACAGTTCTGGTCTATTGTTGCACCGAACATGATAAATGGCATATCCACGGAATGGAACCATCGGCACGACGAAGCGACGACGTAGGATCGTAAAGCGATCGGCAACTTTCGCACTACGTTTCCATTTCTAGAATGCTGAATGGAGGAATCGAGCATTCCATTCGTTACTTAAACAGGAACAAAACCAAAGTACGAGAAACAAAGGGGAAAAAATCTATCTTTCCCTAAAGTAAATCAAAGTCCAAAATTCCCAAGTAGGTTAAAAAACACACCTCACAGATCCAATAACGTCTATTCCAATATTAAATCCATGGTAATTATCCAAAACCAAATTGTAAACGTTAAAAACATACGTCAAATCTCTAACAAATCCAAATCAATGCGCACCAAATATTACGCGAGCAAGAACGAACCACAAACCGCTTCGTGAATTTCCTATTCTATACGCGTCCATTAGAAAAGTAATCGAGCACATCCCTTCGCGAGCCACCGACAAAACATTCGCGATGGTAACTTTCAAAAACAAGCACGGTCCTTCGAGCCGAGCCGTCAAACGTAATCGAACTTTCACGCTTCCGCTCTTTCCAACTAATTAAAACCCGAGTATCCCGCGGGGAAAAAAATTTCCAGCGCCACGCGCCTCGCCGTGTGGGAGCTTAAGGGAGGAAATTTTTAAGCAGTCCCCCATGACGAACTTTCTCGACCGTTTGATCGGCGGCGGATAAACCTCTTAACGGCACCCTTTCGGTGCGAACTTTCGAAACGCCCCGAAACACTTTTTCCCCTGCACTCTACCTTGGCACAGTTCGGCCATCGGCATCCTCCCCCGAAACTGCCGGACTCTTTCGGGATTATCTATAGCGGGATGCACCATCAACTTCGACGAGGACACGCGCTGCGACAAAACTTCCTCGGCCCCTTCCCCGCGGCCAGGAGGGCTGAATCGGTCCGCTGGAGGGGGGGAAGGGGAAAGGGTCCCGGTCCGAGACCGTGTCCGCTGAAATTCTGTGTTACGCGAGCGACGTCCATTAATGAAAATCGATTACCCATCAGGGCCGGTGCTTACAACGATGCGCGTCAAAAGCTCGCGCACACGTACGTAGAGCTCTCCTCCTACCAGGCCACCGTGCCGACGACGGGCCGTAGCTCTCCTCGCGCTTATACGCGTTAATTCCGGAGAGGCTGCCGGCCGCATTGGCTTAGCCGAAGATAAGGCCGTGCTTAGCCGCGGAAAAATATTTCCCCTAGCCGGGGGCGCGTATCTCTCGAAAACAGATGAGCGGCCGAGAAAATAAGGGCCCCGCCGGGAGAATCACATACTTACGACGGCCGGTAATCATCCGCGAGGCTCCAAAGAAACGGTCTGCGGACCCCAGACGCCGCCCCGTCGGCGCTGGCGCCTCCTTATGATTATTTCGCCATCGACCGGCACACGGTCAGTCGGGCCGATGGAACCTCCGAGAAACAGGATCCCGGCTCTTTTTCCAGGGCAATCGGAAAAAGCGCGGCGGACGCCGATCTGCTTGCTCTAACAAATATTCGGTCCTACGATGCGAATGCTCCGCGACGCTTATCGAGGGGAGAGTCAATGGGGTGAAGTAGTCATTTCTTTTTTCTTTTCGGGGACACGATTTCGATTCGCTTCCTAACTTTCGCGTGGCGTTGCGGGAATATGGGGAGAATACCTCGATCATCGGGACGTTCTCATGGGTGATGCGGGAATTTTCTCAAATACGAGGATTTGCGGTATGAATACTTCGTTATGTTTATTAAACAGGGAGTCGATGGGGTGAAGTAATCGTTTCTTTTTTCTTTTTGGGAACATGATCTTTATTTGCTTCCTGATTTTCGCGTGGCGTTACAGGAATATGAGGAAAATACCTTGATGTTCTCACAGATGATGCTGGAATTTTCTCAAATACTCAGACTCACGGTATGAATACTTAGCGACGCTTATTAAGGGGAGGCTCGATGGGATAAAGCAACGATTTTCCTCCTCCTTTGGAGAGATAATTTTATTTACCTTCGAACTTTCGCGTGGGATTAGAACGCGGGGAAAATACCTTGATTTACAAGACGGCCTCGTGCGCTGTGCCGAAAGACGAATCGTCCATAAATAATTCATTCCGGCCGGTAAAGTATAGTTGTTCCGAAACTTGGAAAAATATGTAACGCATTTGTACCCGTTTCGGTATATTCTCTCGGTTATCCGTCGTTCCATCCTGCGACACTACCGCATCGCACATCCGCGGCGCGTTATTTCCGATATCCCGCTGGCTCGTTTAACTCCATACACGCGTAATTCCAAATATCCAGCACGTCGAATGAGGCCATTAAAACCCGGTCTGCATTATGACGGCCGATTTTTCAGCGGAACGATGATAACGAACGAGGCAACTTGGAAACCGGACTCCAAATGTAACCTTCTGCGATTCGCGCAGAGTCGATCTGGAAACACCGTCGAGATCTTGGATCGATCTCGCCGACACAGGCGCTCCGCTCGCGGATCGAGCTAAACCTTCGGATTCGCGAGGCGGCTCAAGGGGCGTCGAGTGCCGGAGTATCCGTTAAATTATTTTGCACCATATAATTTGTATTAAAATCGCGAGCGCGGCTCGTTACGAGCCCGCGATACGGGCATTTTTTTTTTTTTTTCGTCGACGACAGTGAGAGCCTTTACGCGCTCGGTTGGATCTCTTTGCCAACTAGGCGGAGGATGTACCTCGGAGGGTTTAGCGAGAGTTCGTGGAAAGCGTACCAAACGCTAAGCTTCGATGGTGAGCTATAAAATTCCGAGGGTGGGCCCCGATGTGGGGGGGCTTCGGGTTAGGGAGGGAAAAATCAATTAGACTGCCTCCGACAGCCACGTCGCCATGATTCAAGAAACCGATAAATCTGAGCGCACCGACATCAGCACCTCGGCTAAAATCTTGAGCACCTCGGCCCGCCTCTTCAGCCACCCCCGACCTGCACCCTTTCTTTTCCTCCGTTACTTCGCGGAATAAAAGCCGTGGGAGTACCTAACGAAGACTAAACTGCGGCTTTATCGCGGCCCAAGGATCTCCGGTTGCGGAAATACGGAGAGCGGCGGCAAAGCCTATTTTATAATGCGGGGTTATTCGCCCTGTGCAGTAAATATCTTTTTTAAGAATTTTCGATATTTATGAATTTTTAGTTATTTATGAATTGATAAATGTAAAAGTAGAGTGACCGCTAAGAAAAGAGTTTCCGTTTTTGAAGTAAGGTATGGCGGTGTATGAAATTCTCATTCGCGTATTCGCGATGGGTAACCATCTAGGGTTTACCGCTCAACCTTGCGTTTGTAAATTCTGTTTCGGTCGCTCTTCCTTTGCGTACGCAAATATGACTGCCGTTTTTATTGTTTATATGTGAAAAGAGTATTTTGAGGTAGTATGTTTTCACGGTTGTGCATATTTCGGTGAAATAGCCAAATTCTCGTATCAATCGTTTGGTGATACTTTAAGATTTATGAGATTAAAGCTGAGAACTAAATACGATTGCTGGATAATGAAAAAAAACACCTGTTTCATTGGAAAAATTAGATTTCAAGATTTAATCTTCGTTAATATCTTAAACAAATGCACTGCACGTGCAATTTTTAAAAATGCATTTCAGATTATACGTTCCAGGCTGGATTATTTAAACCATTTACACCAAAAGCATTAAAAATTTATTTCAACCATTCGAAGATCAGTCGTTATTTCCAAATTCTGATATGTACATGTCGCAGAATCAGCTGATCGTCGATCACCGTTTGAATTAACGTACCTCCGATTCGATAAACGTAATGGTCGATGCAAAAACTTTTGCGGACAAGAAGTACGTAACTGATATTAATGTGACAGTTGGGGCGTGTCCCCGTCGAAACCCATCGAATTACTTTTGAAAAGCTCCGCATCTTCGACTACCTCCGAATTCAATGGGTGTCCGCCATACTGGTCGCGGTGATAAACAGACTTCCAATTGAATTTCTTTCACGTGAGCATTATCAGCACATACGCGGAGTATCCGGAGGTAAGAAAGAGACTGAAATATATGAAACGAGGAGAATCCCTGGCGATTTCTATCTCGGGAGAATGGATTCTTAACGAGAACACGTCGCAGTATTTTTAGTGCTTTAAGCTACGCTTTGCAATGTGGTAAGAGCATTACATTGATTACTTACGGACAAAATCTCCGTAAATATTTTCGCGCGGGGGATTATCGCAGGAATAATTTATGGCTAAAGGGATGTAGGAACTCGAAGGTAGCTCGTGATCTGCCAACGTCGACCTGCTTAACCACCGCTTCAAAAAGTATTTGTTAAAGTGCGGGAGAATAATTTAGATAAAAATACGATTTTCGAATATTACTTTACATAGACTTGATGTAGAAAAGCAATGTAATTTTGGTTCATTATTTAAAGTAAATAAAATCCATATTTACGGCGAGAATATTTACTTTAAAAGAAGGTGATTATCGTAGAACGCACTATGATGAATCATTCGCCAATTTTTATTCACCAGGAAGACAGGCTTTGTGGAAGAAAATTGAACTGCCTCGAAATATTGATTAGACCATTAAAAGTAGCTGCGTCGTGTTAGATACATTATATAATATTTCATTGTGATAAGGATACAATTTACTTCGGAGCATATATCTTATCGAGGAACGTCCACGATGAAACGCTTACCTTTCGTATCTGGAAGCAGCCTCGTTGCAAAGAGCGATGAAGCCTTTAAGGTCAAGGTCAAACATTTAAACGCAAGAATCGCGTTATTTACCGCGATATAGCAGGATCAACGGGAAAGGATAATGCCCGCTGAATATTAAAGGCTCAAACGTAAATCTGGTAGGCGTCTATCCTAATAAAAATACGATTCGGTGTAAGAAAAATGAATCTTGCCAAAGACCTTATTATCGTGAATCACTCAACTTTTTTCTCACCCGCAAATACCCTTTTTTTTGCAAAAGGAAGTTAATACTTTATGGAAGTTTAAGATGCTGATTAAAGGGCGGCTGCAAAGCGCCCTTAACTTTCCGGCGCAAATAGCATAGTAAAAATCGCGCCTTAACTCGAGCTGCCCGAGAAAAACGGGGCGAAGAAAAATAGCGAGAAGGCCATTTAATGCGTTCCAATGGAATTCATCGACGAGACATACGTATTTAGCCACTCACTGTTTTTCATTCTTCCTCAACTCTCTACGAAGATAATCAGCGCTTGCGTCACAGACACTTGTATCGAGAACTGAGCTGGCATCTTTTCGATTTCGGTAAGCCTACTATCTTGGAAGAAAAGATTAGGCGGAGAGAAGTTAGGATCCACTTTCAGATCGAAGAGCATTGCCGAATTCGTCCAACTTGCTACTTCATCTTTCGGGATTTTGTTTCGAAGGCCCAGAGGAAAAACAAGAAAGGCGAGCGAGGGGGACGATTAAATCAATACATCGGAAGTTCAGAAGTTCAGCTGGCACTCCGATGCCTCCCTCGTTTCCCACATTTTTCGCCCTTTCACCTGTCCCCCTCTTCGGTGTTTCTAATTAGCCGGCCAATTGGCGAACTACATGGTGGATATTGGAAGCGATCGTGTGTTAAGAGAAATAAGCACAAATTACGCTTATTCTTCTCCCGTGTAGAAATCGAAGGCGTATATAGATATCTCGAATCGATGCTAAAAGTTCTGCATCCAGCTTCGATTAATTCTGGGCTTTATGAATAACTTATTCGTGGAAGCGGGTTCCAGAAAATATGTTTAAACGTACTGGCAATGAGAGATCGCTTGTTTTTCATTGGCCACGCAACCAACAAATTGTATTCGGGAAATAATCAACCTTCGAGAGGTGAAATAATGCATTATCTTTTCCAGGGAGAAAATACACGCAAACCTACTCTTTACTCCACATCCATTTCAGCGGTTCTACGCTCGATTCTCTTAATTAATTGAAAATTTTTTGTCCGATAATTATTCAAAATAATATTATATTTAAAATAATTGCGCGTGTTGGAAAATTAAAATACATCTGATATTTTTAATTAAAAATATAGTCGCGATACCGCGGTATGCATTTTGGGAACAACCAAGTCAATGGACAAAATATTTTCTATACTTTGCACTCACTTAATATTTATTCCCCATTTTTCAAGTATATACCACATTTTTAATTGATCGTAAAAGCACCAAATTGAATTTGTGAAATTAATTTTACCCTTCGCATAAAGCAGCTTCTCTTCGTTAAGTGGCTTCCAAAAATGTTCGATATATCGTTCGAGGCGTGATGTAGCGAGAGGAAATTCGATGTTCGTATTTGTAACGACAGCGGTCTTTTGAACGGAGCCTGTAATAAATATAACGGATTATCGAAAACACAATAAAATGGACAAATACGAAGCACGGTAAAGCTGATGGGCGTAATTCGAGCCATCGATTTCGGTAAAATCTAGAGTATATTATCTATTTTGGGATCATCAATTTCCATATTGCGTTACTGAATATTCAGTCTGCCTGCCTGCAGATTATGCCAAGTGCATATATACATTTTTGATACACGTACTTTGGGTACATTGCGATAAAGCAAGACCGGCATCTGGGGGCCCCATGAATATCTATCATGTGTTTACTCTCATCTGCTAAACATCATCTAATATTCAACGCCGACGGGTGTATTATAACCACTGTTACTTCGATAATCCAGAAGCTCCTCGATCGAACGATGAAAAATTCGATGCTCCACACAGGAATTCGTATCCTGGTAAAAAAAAAAAAATCCGTAAAGTGTCCAAACGTTTCGCGCTTAAATATGGAATAAAAGATCCCGGATAAAGATTCGCAGGTGACAAAGGTCGATGCTTCGAGGCGGAAACTCCCTCGAGAGAGGGAGGGATGAAAATTTCCAAGGTTTTTTTCACCCGGTCGAGAGCCAAGGCTCGAATCGGGACCAACAATTCGGAAATCGAATGCAGGAGCGGGGCAAAAAATTCGTGTAAAAATTTCCAACTCGCAGTGAAATATGTCTTTGGGTCGTTGAAGTCAGAAGTTATGCGGACAATTCGACGATTCCGGAAAGGCACGAGGGAGGAATCTCGTATAACGATTTAAGCGACGCCGGTCAAGCGGAAATGGCCGATATGCTTGTCAATATAAAGCTCGTAATTCACGACTCTCCCAGCGTTTACGTATCGACATATGCGTAGAAAGATGGACTTCGATTGCACGGAGGAGCGATGGCACTGATTCAATAGATCCTGGTAATACCTGGGCACACCTACGTTTAGAGACATCAAATACGCAAGGTATAGTAAATAAGTGGCACCATAGCGATAATCCTTGCTCGCAACATTCAAAATATTGCCCGACAGTAGATGTGACAGTAGATATGATAAAACTGATATCGTTAGCGGTATCATCGAATATGCTTTCTACTTTATGATTCAATATACTGCATAATGAAAGTATAGTACTCTTCACGATACGACGAAATTTTCCCTTAATATAAATCAGACTCGATGTCATCCTCAAAAATATTACTTGTATCGGAGATCTTATACAGTATATTCTTGTTTATCATCGATAAGAAAGAGTATCATCGTTTTAAACATATTTATTAAATTTGAACATCGTACTCTTTCGCAACAAAGTCACACCTCTTTACTTTATCAATGCCAATAAAGCAGGTGGTAAAATCAGTAGAAAAGGTCATTTATAGCACATTTCTCTCCTACACACGGTACACCAATACTCGCTCAATCGCGTCAATAACACTAACTACTCGTCGCAAAATGCTGATCGTAATAAAATCACCAGTCGCACCGATAGAAATAAAACGAGCATCGAGTTTCTTACAGGACATCGCGACGGCATTGCCGCTAACCGCGCAGAAAAGCCGATTGTACCGAGCCGATACCCTCGACCAGATATCATTTAAGTATCGATTCACCCCCGCGCTTGCCAATTCACGCGCGCCTTTGACGCAACGGTACTTCGCCCTCAGGAATCGACGTCAATCGCCAAGTATGATTTCCGTCACGACGCAGGAGCCTCTTCACGGTCGAGGGCGAGATGGGGCGGGAGTCGATTCCGAAAGAGGCGCCGGTGTACTTGTATTTATCGAAATCGGGGGTCTCTGGATATCCAGTCATCGCGAGAGGATTCCAATGCCATTGGGAAGAAAATTGGGAATACTCCCTCCAGAAGTGTTCTCCCTTCCTCCTTCCACCTGCAACCGCCGCGCTCCTCTCGCGTGGCCCCCTCCCCCTCCCCCTCCCCCTCTTCGCCTCTACGATTCCATCCCCCTCTCGTTTCTTCCCGAACTCTTACCCGAATTGTCCCCAGTCTCCGTCCCCTTAGAATCGTTCGACCCCAGGATTGCGCCGCGCCGCTCCGTGCGAAGGACCGTGCCCAATTTCGGGATGAGTTCGAAAGCATCGCGGGCGCATGCACGAATCGGCAGCTAATAGTTTAGTGCCCTCTCGATTCGTCCGCCCGGTCGGGCCGGGATACCTCTGCGTAACTAACGGAAACACCGTCGAACTTTGGCGCTGCAGGCAAATGTAATGGAAAACGCCAACTCGGGGATCGAGCGACCGGACCGGTGTCTTTATCCAATCTCGTAATTCGCGAACTCCCTTGATTTTGCGCCGCACAGGTCGGCCCGCGTTTTGCGGCCCAGCTGCGAGCCCCTCGGCCACGTTAAACGATGAGCCTTTAAATCTAACCGACTTTTCGAAGTCTGGGCGAAGGTTTTTGGGAGGGGCGGTTATGATGATGTAGCAGCCTGAAGTGGTGAGGCTAAGGGTGGCCCCGTGAAATGAGGGCTTTTGCGCCGCCGTAACTCAGGCTTTGCAAGCGCAAGTGTTACGGTTTAGTCCTGTTGAGTGTGCGGCCTATGCGTATAATACGGATGAAATCTAATTGGCTCTTCGAAGTCTGAAGGAACGTTTTTGGATGGGCTATGACGTAGCTCGAAATGGAGAGCCGAGGGTGGGCCTGGTGAAGCGAGGGCTTTTGCTTTATTGTAATTCACGCTTTGCTAGCGCGAGTCTTGCGTTCTGATCTGGATAACTTTGAAACGCTCGGAAACCAATTGGAAATCAAATGGTTGATATTGTAACTTGTAGGTCGAAAGACGAGTAATTGGTAGAGTTCGTCGAATGTTTTTTATGTATTCTTGTACGGTTTTTGTTTTTCACTCCGTTGCGTGAAGCATTTTTAATATCTGTAAAGGGATTACAACAGCGGTTCTTCGATGGACATGAATATTCGTAAGGAGTTTTAATTTGATAGGTGTTATAAGATTTTGAATGATGATATGCGAGTACGACCGAATATATGGTTACCGTACAGCATTAATTAATTAGACGTTAACGTAACACGGTACTTCATTTTCGAAAAAATGGTAAAATCACTGGATATTTTTTTCAGTGAGTTTGAAAAATTTCTGATTAAAAAGGGTTTGATAATCGTGTTCTAAAAACACGCACGCGTGGTGATTTTAGTTATTTCCTCGTACTTGACCCGTGATTCATTTTATTCGACCATGGTTTCTAAAATTTCACGATACACACTCTATCGCGTGACTTAAATCCGAACGCATCAATTTTTCAGACGCGGAAGAGAAAAATAATGTTGTATCGAATTAATGCATTAAATTATTGCACGGACCGATTCACTCAAAAAAAAAAAAACTCGTGTTTATTCGGGCAGGATTTTAAACTAAATTGTGTTTGGAATATTCTATTGCTCGGTTTATAACTTTTTGGGTAACGCAAACAAAGGCCTGCAACGTCAGTATCCGGAAACTCATTTAATAAACCGAGCCAGCAATTTCTCTCTACGATTATGTGGTAACGGGTAATATGCCGTGCGCAGCAGAAAAAATAGCGAATAATTCGTCCCACAGCGTGCACGCATGATAAATACGCGTGTAGATATTCTCGTCATTACGATCCTCTCATCGGAATTATATCCTATCGCGAAAAAACACAAAATCGCATGTCCGCAAACTCAGTTCCATTCGCGATACCGTGCATACTGTCGAATCACAATCTGCCCTCTCATCTTTCCGTAATTTTCCGTAGCAACGACTTTCGATCGTGTCATTTTATACTTGGCTTCCTATCGTGAACTTTCTTCTTCAAATCTCGATACTGTGATCGTACTTTAAAATCTCTTTCCGCGTAATTTTACCTCCTTAAAGGAAACAGAAAGTTGGGCATAATCATTGGATCGCCCGACTTTTTGATTCGCAACAATGAAATTTGAGAATACTTCGTCGTTTGAAAAGACACGGTCGTTGATTTAGGACAGAGCGCGGAAACGAAACATCGATCCGCGGCCACCGTGTTTCATGGGGGATTAAAAACAATTACTTTCATTCATTATACGCAATGAGAAAAGATAAGCTTTGAGATAATCGCGATGAAAGCAAAGCGCAGGTATTCAAATATTTCCCTATTTAGTGCGTATAAAAAGATTAAAAGTGTATCGTATCACCCCCTCGGACACTCTACGAGAATATTCTGCTTTTCCGCGCACTTGGCCAATAATGAATTCTTCAACCAAAAAACCCGCGTCGTATTTTCGGCCGAATATTACTCGATCATAACGTTAACTCGCACGGTAGTGAAAACAGCAGTAATAAACATAACAGGTCACACGTACCGCTAACGGCATTAACACACATATTTGTAAGAGCAACAGAGCCAAAACAGCGGGCCGATTCGTTGCGCAATTTGCGGGCGAGCCGAGAGTCAATGCTTTAAATACAGAGAGCGATAAATTATTCCCCTGACAAATGAGTATTTCAATTGTACATAAATCATAATATCGAGTGCGAGGGCGTAAAACGATGCCGAATCTGCGCAGGCTCCACCTTCGTCGTCCTCGGTGGCAACTAGCCGACATCGACGCGGTAGATTTCAATGACGACTCGAACTCCCCCAAGGTTCCTCCCGGAAGCCGAAAATAAATCTTAGCCTCCGTATTATCCTGTTCGATTTACGAATCGCCAATGTTATCGCGCTATCGGCTATCCGCAGACCTTCCCAGAATCGTATCATCGAGCCATTCCTACGATTTGCCTCGTTTCGACACTCGAAATGTCATCGCGAGGAAGTTACGGTTGGTGCGCATTGCGGAGGCGAGTCGAGGAATGGGCGAGGAGGGCGCCTTTAGTGCCAGACTCTCGAGCTCCTTGGAAGCCTCGCGGAATATTGGCTTATTACCGGAGATACGTATCCGTGTATTCTAGTTAATATCGCGATACTTTATTAAGGATACAAGTTCCAAGTACCGATCATAGTGTCTACGAACATAATTATCCTCCGAACACAGTTTATGGAGCAACTTGCCAACCGACCCTAGTGAGGTCCCTGGGACTACCGGGTGCATTCCTCGCTGGTATAACGGGCGAAGCGGTGCCGGGGGAGGCGGTGGAGAAAGACGGAGAATAAGACGGCGGTGGCTAAGGGGAAGCAAGACGGGGAAGGAGAGTCGAGAGGGGGGAGGGGGAGGGGATAGAGGAAGCGGGAGAAACGCGCGTGGAGAAGGCAGAGGATCGCGATAATTAGTCGACGTCCGTGCCAGAGGGAAGTCTGGTAGGGTAAAGCTATAGGTTTTCCTCGTCGTGAGTAACCATCGAAGTTGTGAAACAGCCATAACAAAAGATGGAATTAATTAGGATGGGACGATCGGCCGTTCGGTGAAATCGTGCTGGCAACGGTCCAGTAAACAAGTAGGTATTGATTCAGATGGCAAAGGTGGAGCGGGCAGGGAGGAGGCGGATTACGGGGTAGAGAGCCAGCTCGCATTAACCGGCTGTCGTACATATTTATTCGCAAATTTATATCCTTGTACATATGTGCCGGCATTTAAACACAGTGGCCGCGCGATGAAAGTTGAACGGCTGAAATACAACGGGCTGGATCGCGTGTGTCAATTAGTATTCAATTTATAACTACCGGCAGAAGCATTGGGCCGATGTTTCGAAACATTGTCGGATGGCGTTGCTATTGCACTGTCCCTCTCTCTCTCTCGTTCTCTCTTTCCCTCTCTCTCCATCCATCTATCCATCTATCTATCTATCTCTCCCGCCCTTTTGCCCTCGCTGCACCCTGTTGCGAACCCTTCGCAAAACGGTAGGTCGGCCGGTTGAGCCCCGAAATGAATATCGACGGGGAAACCCGATGGAAAGTAAATGCCAGGAATCGCTACAATCCGCGTACCCAAACGTTCTCGCTTTAACGCGCCATTCGCCGCGGACGGTACGGCCTACGAGAATTCCACGCTCTTTCGCCCACTCGAGCGCCATGATCCCACGTTTTTTCGCTCATCGCGTTTCAAACTACGAATTTTCACCCCGACCCTTCGAAAGACGCTTAATCCTTTCCATACCACCGGTGACCGTGCAGTCACATCCAGCGGTTGACGCTCGCTGTGTGCCCAACCGCTGACTATAATCGCCCGTTTCTTCCCTTGATGATACTCTTTTTTAAATCGTATAAAAAAAAAACCGTGGCTGATGGACGAGATTCGTGCCCCGGCTTTGCTATGTGGAAGTTTCTCTATTCTCTCTACCGCTTATACAGTAGCAGCTCTATTCGCGATTCGACCGTCGTATCGAAATGCTTAATCTTCTCCGCGCTGCGTAACTCTTAGGAGCTTGTCCTTGGAATGGATAAATTTGTTCCTTCAGCAATGATGATGGGCGGGGTGTTGGTCTCCTCGAGACGGTAGGTCGAAGGGTAATAGGGTTTTGTTATGCCGCAAAATGGATATCGAGGACGTATTCTTCGGGCCTCGAAAGACCCTACGATGCTCGAGCAAGGAGGTTCCTCTTCTCGGCTTGAAATCGATCTCCGGCGGATAAATCGGTGCAGGCACACTCCTACTTTTTTCTCTTTTGCCATTCCCAAGTTTGGGCTCGTATCAAGCGGGAAAGTACGAGGAAGGGCGAGAACGGGCGTTGTAATCGTTAAGGAAGCGCTTGCCCGTCTCGTTACCGTAAAGGTAACGTCCTTGCACTTTGTATAGAAACTTGTACAAACTTCTTCTTTATTATTCAACCAGAAGAAGATCGAATAACTATAAGGATAAGCTTACCGAAGTTCGGCTCCGCCTCGAACCTTGGATTATCTAAAATAGATTTGCCAGGGAAATATCCGGCGTTGTGCATCCGGGGCGCAGGTAAAACCTTCCGTTATCCGAATAAAGCCCGATGTTCTACTTTTAATATCGATACTGCTTTAATGTCAACGAGAAAACGCAATCGACATAAACATCCAGGAAGAAAGCGGCATTGGTAATTCTTACGGAACAGAGGCGTTTTTTTTATACGATTCAATAGCACGACATGCGAGTGCATTGAAAATTGCGATTAAACAGACCGCGGTGAAACGCAGCTTCGATAAACGTTTTTATGGCCCACACGAAGCCGTATTAGGGAAATCCAAAAGTGCTGTGGCACTTTATTTCGAGCTTCGCTCGACACCGTTTGCCAGTGGATAAGTTTTAATCGTAATTTCAGTATTTATCGAAACCCAAGGATGGAAGTCGAGAATGCTGGTTTTACACGAACCTCGAACTATCGATGCAAGAAAATAGGCGTCACGAGCAAAAATCCGGAGATTTAGGCCAAACTACAACGGCACGCGTGCTTGCGTGCAAAATCCATTTTCGGATAACCTGCAGTTTGGCTCTAGTCCTCGTAATACATAATTTTCGGTGATCAACCTCTAATGCGTTAATATCCATGCAGAATTATATTAATGAGCTTTTTGAAGCACCGGGCCATATACCTCGGCACGGCGTTATGCGAAAACCGAGCGGCGTAGCAATCAACGCATTAACGTATTAATTAAGTCATTCATCGACCAGAAACCGAACGGGACTCATTGCGAAAACTAATAGAAAAATCCAACGGAAAGCGCGACGCAATTTCTATCTCTCGTAGTCGTTATAAAAACTAGGAGATAGATTCCTCTCTTCGGAGCAAATTTGATCGTTAAGCGCCTTTAATCGTCTTCTCCGATACAACAATAACACCTCTCGATCGACCCAATCGCGGAGCAAGGATCGAGCAGCGTATTCCAAGCTTTAATCGACCTTTCCTCCGACCACAAAAAATGAAGAGATGGTCGAAGAAAATCCAGTCGCGATTCCAGGGAAAGTCCAATGAAAGGCTTTCCTCCGACCAGAAAAAATGAAGAGACGGTCAAAGAAAATCCAGTTGCGATTCCAGGGAAAGTCCAATGAAAGGCTTTCCTCCGACCACAAAAAATGAAGAGATCGTCGAAAAAAATCCAGTCGCGATTCCAGGGAAAGTCCAATGAAAGGCTTTTCTCCGACCAGAAAAAATGAAGAGATCGTCGAAGAAAATCCAGTCGCGATTCCAGGAAAAGTCCACTGAAAGGCATTCCTCCGACCAGAAAAAATGAAGAAGCGGTCAAAGAAAATCCAGTCGCGATTCCAGGGAAAGTCCAATGAAAGGCTTTTCTCCGACCAGAAAAAATGAAGAGATCGTCGAAGAAAATCCAGTCGCGATTCCAAGGAAAGTCCAATGAAAGGCTAAGAAAGACTCCCCGGTATCGCGTCGAGGATCGTAAGGTACGTTTACGCCAACGGTAAAATCTGATGCGCTCGACTGGCAAACCCGGTATCTTGCCCCGGGGGTTATACACGGGCTTGCGTAAAGTTAACGATGCTATTACGTAGCCGGAAAATAAGCAAAAAGAGGAGGTTCCGCTTTGGAGTGTGCAGAAGCGCTTAAGCCGGGCCCTCGACGGGTATACATTACGTCACGCGACTCTCCGGTATCTTTAAAACCCCTTTGGGATAGCGCGGCCACGCGTCTCCGTAGGATTTCTTCCTGCCACCGAGCGACCGTTTTCCCGACGGCGCCTCGTACTGCGGCAGAAGTCCATCCTGCGCCCCCTCCCCCCTCGACGCCAACCCTCGCGGCTCCGCGCCCCCTCCAGCCCTCCTTCGCGACCCCCCTCCCGCCCCTTTGTCCACTCCCCCTCGCTCCTGGCTTCCCGCAGGACGTCTCGAAGGCGACGCGCTCCGTTTAAAAGTGTCTCGCGACTCTGCGAGTTCACTCTCACCGACACCCCGTTAAATTCCTTGAATGGGCCGCGCGGCGCGAACCGCGCGACCACTCCGTATTTTCCCAAATTTTCTTCCTTTTAGCGTCTTGGACTTCGACCAAACTTCGCCCTCGAGTCGGGGCCCGGCCTAACTTCCGTCTCGCGGAGACGAATGATCCCGACCTTTTCCCCCTACCACGCCTTCTCGCTCCGCCGTCTTACTACCTTCTTCCTCTTCCTCCTCCTCCTCTTACTCCTCCTCCTCCCACGGTTTCCGCCCTTCCGCTTTTTCACCCCTACTCGACTGACCCAACCCCCGCGAACTGCCCCTCCACGGTAGAGACCCTACCATCCAGCCGAAGTTACTTATAAGTTATGTTTTCGAGTGAACTTTGCTGGCACCGCGGAATTTCGAAACTTTGATATTCAATAACTCCGGCTCCGCGCGCGGAATCCTCATTTTTCGCTCTTTCACCGAAAAAAGGCCACGTCCGTTCGGTACTCTCCGCTCCCCCCTCTACACCCCCGCTCTTCCTCACCCCCCTCCCCGCCGCCGGATATCCCGGCACCGTGCCTACGGATAGATATCCAATTCGTGGAAGACGTTCCATCGTGATTTCTCGGACACGAGCTCTCGCGCCTAGGGGAGGAATTAGATTTGGCCCGGGCTAAATCTTATCTCCGAGCGCCGGCAGCCGGTATTGGGAGTTGGTTTTCCCTCGCCGCAACCAGCGCGGAGGGTTCACAATAGTTCGTCAGGATCCGCTGGCGGACCGCGAGGATGGATATTTCTTTGGGCAACGTAAGGAGCGGCACAATCGCGCGACATTAACGACGCCGGAAAGCTCTGCCTACCCCGGAGGAATTTTCCATCGGGCGTGGAACTTCCGCGCCGTATTTACGAGCGCTCGTAAAGGCGGATGGGTATGGGTGCTGGTGCGTATAACCCAGAAGGAGAGGAAGGGGGGAGGGGCAAGGGCCTGCACCCTCGACGATCGTTGTACCTCGTCGAGCCTCAATTTTCGAAGAGACCCCTACCGCTTCCGCTCCTCCCGTTATTAGGTATATATCCATTCGAAAGCCATCCGTCGCCGAATTAACTTCCGACTGCTCGGCTCTCCCCACGGGAGACCTCGAGCCGTCGTCCTTAATCCTCGATGAATCGACGGAAGAAGAAGTCCCGTCTCAATGGTCGGCAGTAAACTCTTTGGAGTGGGTTACGCCGCTGTAGCGGATGGAACCTCGGACTTCAACGTGGATCATCCGGCCGGCGAATCACGTTCGCTATCCGGGTTTTCCTTTTTTTCCTCCGCCCCTACCCCGCCCCCCCCCTCTCCCTCGTGAAATACGCACGATGTAAGCCCACTGGAACGGAAACTATTTTAAATGGCGGGTTTTAGGGGAAATGATCTTAATGCCGAAAATTAAACGAACAAAAAGGGGGATTGCGGCGAGGCAGCGGATAAAGGATCTCCATGTAGAAGAGCCGAGCTTCAAATTCCAAGTACCACTTCTGATCTTTTTCCCGTGCGCTACGGATACCCTAGACTCGGTAACCCGAATTTCGCTTGAAACAGTAGAAATAGTCTTTCCAAATGGTCCGCGCCAAGCTCCATTACGAGTGTAATCGCGCTGCTTCTCTCGAAATTTCGATCCTCTGCTTTTTGCCCTCGAGGGTATCGTTGTTTACTTTTGGATCGCTCGAATCGTGCATGATAAATGATATACAAACCGATTGGCGTTAAAAGGAAGGAGCACAAATATGGGGGCGCTCGAGCGCGTAATCTCGAGGTTCGAGCGGAAAAAAACTTGGAGCGCATAATATACTCGAAGGATTAATGCGAGTGTGACAGCCGTGGAAAAAAATCCTCCGAATCGCGGTGCAAATGACCCGCCGATTCGTGCGTCACGGAGATGAAATCCGACGGGACGTCGAGGCCGATGATGTCCTCCGGTGCAACGCTAGCGGCTTAAAGGTATTCCGATGAGACTCAATAGGGCGTGCCTGTCGGCAAATACGCATTAAACCGATTAAATTCCGCGCTATAAACCCGTATTTATTGCAAGTACACAGAGAGCGCACCGCGGACCACTTTTTATGGGATCGATAAAAATCAGCGGAACAAGATCAACACCGGTCATGGAATTAAAACGTTTTAATGGTAATAACGGTGATCGACGAGAACAAACGAACCGTTCGTTTGGGGCCACATCGATGATAAATTCCTGATCGTTATCACCCTTTCTAACGTTCCTCGAATCGCAAAACGGATAATTAATTTTTTCTTTACCAAAAATCGAGCTGCAGCAGTTTTAACGTAATAGTTTTTTTCACGAGAAAAATTATCACACTCGAACCTCATCGTACATCGCGTGATTTAATTAGCAAGAGTTCATTGAGAGAAAGCGCGACGCGAGTTCACACAAACGATTATTATTCCTTGAGAAATACTCCGAATACATAGTACAGACCACTTCCAACGTCAATTTCGCATCTTCAATCGCAGTCCGAATTAACGCAAAGGGGCGACTCTACGTTGGCGCGCACTTCCCAAGGCTCGATATTTCTTTCGTCCCACACCTCCGAGCAACAGACTCGGTTAACCCTGGCACTCTAGGAACACTCCCACCTCGGCTCGGCGCACCGCGACAGACGAATTAGCTTCCTGAGCTTGCGGAGGGTCAAAGAGACCACGTCGGCTCCGTCGGCGCCCACCCCGCGAAACGGAAGATCCATAGTTAGCGCGGCGAAGGTGAGCTCGAAGGAGGACGGGACCTGAGAAAAGAATAGGTTGATGGAGACCCCAATTATCCATGTAATCTCGACCAACGAGACGGTACCTTCGAGGTACAGCCAAGTCCTTTTTTTCGCCCGGTAAGACGAGGTTAAATATAGGAGCGCCGTAGCCAGCTCGTCTCGTGGGATGTTCCAAAAGAGAGTTGTATTAATGTAAAGTCTTATCAATTCGCCCTCCCTCACTCCGGGCCGCTCCAACTCCTCGCTCCCTCTCCTTTGCCCGGAGCCAGACGGGGCTTTATACACTTCCCTTTGGGAAACGTAATTTAACATTAATTATGCTAATATCTATTGTAAAATATCGACAACGCTCGGGGAAGGTCCTCGCGGTATATCTTTTTCCAGGTACTTGGGCTCGAAAAATGGGCCGTCCCCCCCCTTTGACGATCGTTCAGGACGATAGGGTCCTGATGAACTTTCCGATATTGGATATCAGGGCGGTGGTTATTCCCCGTAACTCTGGCCGCGGATGAGGATTCGGTCGCTGGGACAAGATTACGTTTATAGCCCGCGAACGCTCGCTCCCGCTTCCTCGGATCGGAAATTTTGCAATACGATCCTCGAGTTCGTATATCGATTCGGGTAATGTCGCCGAAATGCCATTGAATCTTGAAACGCCGTTGATAAACTTGCGGTTGCGCGCCACCGCTTCAAAACTAAGACGTAAACTCTGGTAGTCGCGGGCCTGGAAAGCTTTCCTTGGGAGACACGCTATGACTTATGCATCAGATAACTACCAAGTTGATATTCGAGCAAGGGCCGGCGTGACTCGTTCGAATAGACAGCGGTGTACATCCTCGCTCGAGCTCATGATTTTCTTTCCTGGAGTACAAGAACATGCGTAACTCCTGCAATTCCGCGTCCTCTCCTCGGAATTAATAATTCACGCGCGATACTTGAATTACATACAAAAGCCTCGAAACTACTATAGACCATAAGCATAAAGCATTCCCTCATCCTCACCACCCCAATTCAACCTTCATTCTCCTCCAAACGATCGAACCCCTAGCTCTCCCCCCATTAAAACACCTTAAACAATCCAATCGCGCTTCTCGATCTTCCCAATCGCCAAGTCTCAAACCCCACAAAGGACCTCGATACTCGCGCTTTCTCATCCACCATTCGAAGAAAGCGACGGCACCGCGCAACATGCCAAACTACTTTGGCATAATACACGCTGCGAAGGGGGAGGGAAGGTTCGCGAAGTCGGAAAAACTTCGTTACCCCTTGGGCCAGGAAGGGACGAGGCACGAAGGGCGGGCTCGAAGAGCCAAAACAATTTTCCCCGGTCGGGACACGAGATTAACCCTCTCGAACTCGGTCGAGATTCGTTCGGGCAGAAGCAAATTTTTGCCGGGCGGAGGTCGGTCGCAATTAGAGCCCCGGTTGGCGTCGATGGAAAAAGGGGGTCGGTCTTTTCGAGGTTAGAGCACCGACCAGTTTCGGTGCCACGGGCGGATGACGATAAAAGAAGGGACTCGACTCGCGGACAATGCGAAACGATTTCAATCCTCGTGCTAGATAGAAGCCGGTGCGCTGGCCGGGCGGCCTCGTGGCTCCAGGAATTCGGTCGTTCTGAATTCATTCAACGAGAAAGGCCAGGGAGGCAGGGGGAGGGGGCGCAGGGGGGGGGGGGATGTAGGCGGAAGAGCAGGCGGGCAAGCAGACGGATAGGTAGGTAGGCAGGCAGGCAGAAAGGCGAAGAGGAAAGAGCGAGGGGCAGGGGGCGGAGGAAGGGGGGCGAACGGGCTCGCTCGATGCGAACTCGTCAAAGTGCCAAATCCCCGCGGGTAAAGAGAGTAGAGAGAATCGTGTGTGTCACGGTCCTATAGATTCGATCAATGGGAACAACGCGACGTCGATTCGCTGCTTCATCGACGACGTGATCGACCTTCGCTCTTCTTCTTCCAACCCCGCGTCTTTCCTCTCGCTCCGCCAGCCATCCAGGCCCCGACGTCCCTCCTGCTCTCCCCCTCCTCCTCCTCCTCCTCCTCCTCCTCCTCCACCACTGTCCCTGCCTCCGTGCACCACCGGCGGTTACTCTGCGACCGTCAGTCTCTCTGCAGGATGTCGAAAGGGCTTCCTTTTGCGACGTTCGCAGAAGTTCGTGCAGGCACTTTGGAGGAACGACGCGGGAGTCGTTACCTAGGCATCTATATCGAACCAGGGATGCGGCGCCGACTTCATTGCTAATGCATTCGGCCAGGTCGGAAGCGATCTCGGCAAAGAGAGGGGGAGGGGTCGTGGGGGGGAGGGGGAGAGGAAGGAGTCCGATATAACCGCGCTCGTATTTAATCACGGGACCAGTCATAACCCTCGAGCTGTCCTCGAGCCGTCCTCCGAATATCGGCGGAAGGCCGGCCAAGAAGAAGTGGGGCGAACAAACATATACTTGTTTGAACGGGTCCGAGTGTGGACATCCGGCGGAGCAGCGACGTTGGGGACGTTAGCGGAAGTCGGGCCAGAGGTTAGGATGAAAGAGCGAAAAGGCGATGCGGGGGGAGGAACGAGCCGGTCTTCGGATCCCATTGTCGAGCCGATGTATGGAACAATCGTATCGGACGAGCGGCGCGCGGAGACGCGTTTTCGAAAGGTTAGGCCAACGAGCGGCGGATTTGACGAAAACAGCGGCAGGGCGGAACGAGGATCGCGATAATCTCGGACGCTCGATCGCGTGCACTCGTGCGATCCGCTCCGTGATCTCTGTCCGCGTGTCGCGCTCGTATTCGCTGCATCCGCGTTCCGCACATCGTGCCGCGTTTATGTAGAGCCTTTCGGGAACAGGTGGCCAGATTTTAAGAGCATCCGCTACTTATCGCGAGGATAAAAGAACGATGTGTACGCGTGAACCTGGAAATCCTTTTTCGCCGAGTTATGAATTTTTGTTTACCGCGGCCATTCGCGAGGTATCCTCGAGAGGGAATATTTTTCGGCGTCCGAGCCTCTTTGGATTATTCTATATTTCATTGTATAAAAATGGTGTATAGCGTAATAAAAATTGCACGCTCTTTCGATTATCCGCTTTCGCTTCATCATTCGCTTTATTTAATACCTTGGAATAAGTAATACTTGCGGAGAGCTGTATTAACGATATTACTAATGAAATGGGAGAGCGATAAGAGGTAAAAATAATTCCTCGATCATTGCTATTTTAAGATTTCATCCTCCGAGCGATCTGGGAGGCGGTGGAAAATTCCCGTTTAATTTATACACGTACCATTTAATTTTGAGTGGCCGGCATGCGAGACCTGCGCGAAAATTGAATGGATCGATAAATTATTCAAATCGCGTTCGGCATTCCTCGAATACTCCATCGTTCAGGGCCGCTGCGTAAAATTGATTTTTGGAAAAAAACGGTTTACTATACAAATACGCAGGTTTGTTGCATAAAAGCGGGCGCTATTAAACCGCGCGGGGCCAGGAACTGGGGCGAGCGGACGTATTTTCGTTCGAAAGCCGGGGGATGCAAACAAAAAGCGGAGCGAAGTTTAGGGCAAGTGGACGGAAAAGGGGTTGCAGAGAGAGGAGCTGGCCGATCTTCGAATTCTACTCTCGATTCGATGTACAAGACAATGACGAGGAATGCCGGTACGTGTTCCAAACGGGTCGTGTGTCATCAAGTCGACTCGCCCCGTCCAAGACCCTATCGGCGCGTTTTCGAGGCCAGGAGAAAACACAGGCCAGAGAACCCTTTGACCGGCTTTCCTCCCTGGAAAATTACCGACTACTATTTTCCCATCCTGCCCGACCTTTCGTCTTCGAGCTTTATCCTCCGCTGCCTCGTTCTTCCTTCGAGGAACTCTCCTCCCTTGTCTCTCCCTAACCGTGTCTAACTCTCTTTCTCTCTCTCTCTCTCTCTCTCTCTTTCCATCTCCCCTTCCCTCACTCGTCCCTTCTCCATCGTCCTCCACCTCCCTCTCCCTGCCTTTGTCTCTCTCTGTCTCTCATCCCTGCGGCGTGTACGACGTTCCTCACTCCGTCTTCTCGCCACGAAGCACGTATCCCCCGGCTCGACTCTTTTTCACCCTCCTGCCCCCTGTGCTGTTTTTCAAGCCCTCCCCTCGCCGCGGCCACGTCGCCATACGCGAGAACGTAATTCTCGAGGAAGATGAGGCGAAAAGTATCGGCGCTGGAACGGCCAACGGACCGGGGCCGTTTGTGTTCGTTACTTATGTATACGCCCCCTCAACAATGCCGGTTAAAAATTGACGGGGCACACTGAACTAAACTTTGGGCCCATGAATATCGCATACGCACCACTAAGACGATTTCGCAGCTTGCATTCGGCGTTCCGAATGGCGGTTACTTATTTACGGCTTCCTTTCACGATCGGCGGATGTCGCTCCGAGGGCTTTCGGGGAAATTGGCGTAAGTCGGATCTAGCCTGCGAGAAGCTTGGGCTTCTGCAAATGATCTCGCCTTTGTCGCGCTTGGAAATATTTCCGCGATCGTATTATTGTTGGGCGGGATGAAGGTATTGGATCGAAGGTTGAAAACAAGGAACGAAATAAGGGTCGAAATGTGGAGGAATGTTGGAGAAAGATTCGCTGTTGGTCGGATGGCCAGATGGCAGCACCGCTCTGGGAACGGTGTTCTCAAAGCGCTCGCTGCACTCTCGAGAACTATGACGCATCCTTCGGTTGGCGACTGTTTCGCGACGTGTTTCGACCAGTCGCTTTCAAGATCTCGTTAACTACAGACGCTCTTATGTCTGCTCGAGGAATTGCATCGGTTCTCTTTCCACTTTTTATTGCCACGGCTTGAGGAATTTACGCCTCCATAAGTATATTCTTATTGTTTATTATTATTTATTTTTTTAAATTCATTTTCTGGCACCGATCGCTAAGGTCGTTTGACCTAGGACCTACCGTTTAAGGTGGGTTCCAAATCACCAGAGCTACGGTATACGTATCGCATGGAAAAAGCAGAGGTGACGAGCCGGATTCGAAGCCGGGTCTGCCGCGTGGCAGTCCGAGCCTCTATCCACTACAACACCGTAGCTCTGTTTATTATTTGACATTATTGTTTATTCTTATTGATTTCTTTTATTCCATCTCATTGTGAGTGTATAGGGTGTGGGATCGTAGACTTCTATTCTCATTGCGCGAAGAATTTGCGACTACACGAGTGCGTCTCCCTGTATATTCTTATGTGACCGCGTCTACCATAGTCCGTGGCACCGCATAAACTCACTGCGAAACTCTTTTGTGAATAAACGCACACTCGAGTTGCCGTAACTTTCCGCTGCGCGTAGACTTTTCTACCATCCTTCCGTTTCTACTACAGACTTTCTGTATCTTCTCACATCGGCCGGAGAATTGCAACACCTGTTTCTCCAGGACCGTTTCTTACAATGTCGCTCCATTGAGCCGCGAGTAAGCAAACGACGGATGTATTTGTGAATCTTTCGGAGTTATCCTAATGAGCTGTTCTGTGTGGTATAATGTTTTAGCGTGACACTCTTTTGGATCAAATTCCAGGATGAGGTAAGGGTAATATATTCCTTTTCAAAGCGCACTAAATATTGTGCAAGAAAAATTATATATTATGTTAATTATATGTTACCCATAAAATAGTATTTGCGCCAGTAGCTTTAAACAATATGGGTGCCTCATTTTCATGCTTGAGTTCCCCAATCGGATTTGCGTCTATCTACTTTGATGTTGTGCTTGCAGTGTATCGAGCAAAATTTATCATATACAGAAGTTGATTTGTTTCGATCGCTTACTCGAAGCTTACGATTTAATCCTGGTTATTTATGAGATATAATACATGCAACTGTGGCAGTACTTTTTTCACAATTCCGGCCGACTCATTATCGATCCACCCATTGCATTATTTTGAAGCGCTTCAACGCGCAACTGTAACTAGGTCAGATTCGAATTCTACCCTAATAGTTGAAAATAAACGGATGTTACCGTGTCTACGCTCGCCACGACGAAAATAATGAAGGCCAATACGAGATGCTAAATAAAGAATTCCGCGTTTAATCCTTGCTCCGATATATTCTTGGACCGCGAAAAAAAAGGAGTGCTCGTTACGCGCAAAAGGTTAAAGAGATTAAACGCCTGGACTCTTAATTCTCACCGAATAATTGATTTCGTATGGAAGGATAACCCAGGTCCCCCGCCGAAAGAACAATTTTACTGGCAATAACGTCCACGTAACTGCCAAGTAATTGGGCTATCCTTTGACCCTCTCAATTCCATCGGCTACCTGTTGTGCCTCAAGAAATCGGAATTTTATTTCGCGATGTAATTACTGCCACTTCATTTACCGCGCATCCCTTCTCGCGGAATATTTTGAAACATTAGCGCGGCACGGGGCGGATACCAATTAGAGTCATAATTGGAACTTTGAATCTGGCAAGCGAGCACGAGCCCCCCAGGTAAACGCAACCATACAAAATGTTGCTACCTTTACGACCCTCTCGTGAGTTTTCTGTTGCCCCTATAAACCCCGGCTTTTCTGCGTCGCCATTACGTCAATTAAGTTTTGTTCGCGGCTCTCCCCGGTCGCTCGCAAAGGGCGGCTGCGTCGAAACGCGGAAACAGACGTCGACAAAAATGAATGCGCGTATCTTGCAAATTGCCAGCGCGTTATTGGCACCCGATGTTCAGAGGCAAATAATATACCGTATCCCAGGAGGCGGAACTTTGTTATCGATGAGCAAATCCACGCGTCTGTCCGTACAACGTGGAGCACTCAAAATGATTAATAGCTCGATAATCGGCCCAGAATAAGAATTGTCCATCAAAGAGATCGTACCTCGTCGATCGACAATCGACTCTGTTCGTTTCCAATAGTTCCTAACAACTCGATTATTCCCCCCGCAACGATGTTACCATCCTCTACATACCAAACCTCCTTTCGAAATTCGCTCGACAACGAACGCCATTAACGCCATTCCGAATTTCGTAATATCGCGGAGCGTGCTTCAGCGCGAAATCTCGCGATCCCAATCAGCGAAATCGCATCCTGATGCGGCATAATCGGCGATGCGGAGGCCTCGCGGGCTTTTTGGCGCCAGCAAAACCGCCGACGAATTTACCTTGGTACATTGGCGTAAGTAGCTCGCAATAGATTCCGGGGAAGCTCCATTGAGTCGAGGATACACGTCTACCGGGGGCTTATACGGCGATACATAGATCCGAGTACGTGCCTCCGGAATCCAGACTCTCGGAAAAATCGTCTTTCGAGGGGAATAACTACGGGCGGCGCAGTCGTTGTACATAGCAGGTGGGTATACCACCTTTCGAGGGGCAGGAGCCAGCTCCGCGGGCTCGAAAGGCTCAGAGGGCTCACCGGGCCATTGTAGGAGCAACGAACCGGCGAACCGGGGGTAAAGACGCCTGGCGCCTACTCGCTACCACGATCCCACCAATCATTTGCGCATTCAAGCAGCTACAGGGGCGTCCAGTGGTTCTCTGCTGTTTCGCATGAGAGAACCGAATTTTCGAGCCCCGAAGAGTGCAGCTATATTATTATTTCGGGGCTGTCGCTCGAGCCAGGAGCTCCGGGCGATGTAATCGTGGGATCGGACGCCACACCCTCCTTTCGACTATAGCGATGCGGACGATGGAGGTCTCGAGTGCCGCGAGCTGGATGCGTTTTCGAGTTACGGCCATTATTTCTGGTTTGTTATCTTCGCCAATCGATGGCGGAAATTAGAAAGGGGAGACGCGCTTCTCCCTGCGGATTAGAATTTTATGTCGTTAAGTGGATGCGTTTTCGAGTGTAATGGTTGTTTTTGGGGTCGTCCTCGAGGAAGGGGTAGAGTCGTTTTCGAGTTGTTGCTTTGGGTGTATTGGTTTGAGATTATCGTGTACGTTGAGTCTACTCGTGACGAGAGTGTCTAAATTTAAACTAAATTCTGATTTGTGTATTTGATTCAATGATATCAGCGACTTATGTCCATCGTAAGAATCACGGAACAAGAACAGGATTTTTTGTTGGTTATTGGGATATCATTTTTAGTACGCGCAATATTTTAATAGGTCGGTTTGTGATTTGAATTTCAGTGGTGTTTAGTAAAGTGTTTTGTTTAGTACGCCTTTATTACGGACGTATCTCGATAATTAATCACATGCCTCGCGTACTTAACGATTAATGCTAATCATCGGAGAAATGAACAAGCGTGTTTCTTAACTCGCGATAAATGCTATAAGTGTAATAACGATACTTTGACGCTTCTACCCTCAACGTATATTGCATTTGCTCGCTTCGCTCGCTAGTTCGTGCGCATAATTTCCCGTGCCTCTCGTGTAATGTCACGATTCATTACGATTTTAAGGACACGCGCCTGCTAGAAGCTATAACCCTCGTTTACAGTTACGAACGAAACGGAGCGTTTAGACGTTTATCCAAGACCATCCTTTGAGAAAGAAACGCGTCTTATACCCAATCTCGATTCTAATATATATTTATTAGCACTCTCCTTGTATTCCCTTGGATTCTTGCCAGTCCATCTTCGTCCGTTTCAAACAGCGCCGTTTGTCAATAAAGTTAATAACAATCTTACCCTGAATTGTTTTTTTCATGGCTGACTACCACGACGATGAAAATAAGACTCGCCGCTCGCAGCTATAAACGGAATGCAACTTGTACGAAGCGCAGATTCCTTTTTGGCGCCACCACCTTGCACGGAGAACCGCGTAAACCGGCAGGAGCGCGATGCCGGGCAGGAAGGAGCTGGCAAGGGTATAACAAGCGACGCAAAATAACCTTTTTCGTGCGTCGCGTTCCTTCCACTCGAAAATTTGATTTAATTTTTACGTTCGTTGCAGGAAAATACCACAGTTCTTGCGTGAAATATTTTGCAATGGAGGCGCGGCCGGGCCCGCGGGGGCCGTGCGTTTGAGAGACGCGACGCTTGTATGTTGCGGCGTAATGTAATTTAATACCGGGTTAAGTACTTTTGAAGAAATACGGGGGCTGCGAACTACGCTAAACGTACCATGAAAAATCGCGATATCACGAACTGGAAAGCCCCGAAAGGGCACCGGAATGAACGTTGTGTTTTAAGTTTATAATGATCCCTTGTGCTATTCCGGCCGCTGGCTCGCGACACAAATATCGCGAAATTCCGGAAACGACAGGGGTAGAAATGCACGCACAATAGGAACACGGTTATTTTTCTCGAAATGTAATCTCTTTCATTCGGCCAATGCGATCGTTTTTGTGCCGGAAGTGTATCCGGGTACTTTGCCCTTTGTACGGACAGTCGCCTTTATCGCTAAGCGCGAAAGGGATAATGGCTTTTTCTGCGTATATTTTTTCAAGGCTCTCTTTAACAGCGTGACCGTATTTATCGTCGAAGCGGGCTGCACAGATTGGCGGCATAAACACCCGGAAATATCTTCGCCATGCAGAGCGAGAGCGTGAAACTGGGGCAAGATGACGAATGAGCCAAGATGACGAATTACAATCTCCTCATATATAGTAATGGATAACGGCGCTACAATTCATCAGAACAATATTTATAAGGCGGGGTATTGTTGTTTCGTTGGTCTAACGCCAGAATAGGATCGATCGCCCTCGCCATCGGACCGTTAAAGCTTTAATACCCAGCAGAATATCGAATGTAACCACTAGTGCAAATATGTATGCAAATGTGACAAGTATGGTAACTTTTCATTGATCGGGACAGAAGCTGCGTACGCACGAATTTTTGTATAAATTATCTTTAAAAAGGTAAAATACTGATCGTAGCGAGAGACTAATCTTTTTTTTCTCTAAACGTTTTTTTTTTCATAATTATTAATTATAGGTACTTACGGGTACCGCTGCCGTTTGAAAAGTATCAGAATCGTCGAGTTAAATAGGGTTGGACAGCAGGATGAGAATGGCCTTGTATTTTTAGAGAACATGTGCGCGGCGCGCTTGCTCTACACGATGCTTTCCATTTCCAAAAATACGGAGCTTTAAATCGACGCTGTGTGCGGACACGTACACAAAAGCCTCAGATGCCAGACTAATTTTATTGTGCGACGACAATATGTAGCTCTGAACGTGGAATCTAGCGTTTTATTATCTTCCTGTCCCCAGGGTTGGCCCGTGTTGCATTAGCATGCGCTACCTTTCTTTACCACGCCACTGTTTAACATTGTAGGTCCTTGAAGTAATAAAACATTTTGTTTTCCTCTGCTCTGGAAGCGACATACCGGCTAGAAGCACCGCATGTAATTTCCTATTGTTTTTCTCACCTCTCGTGGACGCAAATAGTCCGCTTACACTTAACCAAATGTATAACACGACTAACCAATTTTAATTCGCGACCCGTCCGGGAAATCCTGAGAAAACAATAGTATATATGTGTCGGATCTCTTGACAATTTATAAGTCTATACGCGGAAAGACTTTTATAAGACTTCAATAGAGATCAAATTAGAAGTTTCGCGTTTAAACCCAAAGTAAGCCTGAATCAACGTGTGTCGATCAATATGTATAATCGACTAATGTCCCAATAAATAACACATGATTAGATCGCTGCAATAAACTGTCAGGTTAGATTAACGTCTCGATTAACGTTTTATCCAATAGATTTCCTGACAGACCGTAATCCGTTCTTTAGGAGTGTTCGAAGACACATAAAACTTAGAGCCAATATCCCACACGAGATTGAATATTCAATCCTGGGAATTCCACGATGAAATTCCCGATGCCGGCGCGTATCAACAAAGTCCATAAAACTGAACTTACAAAAGTCCATATTTTTTAGATACTACTTTACCATGCACATCTCCGGACACTAAATTCGGCCGAAGTGGAGCTGGCCGATTTGGTATCCGAGAGACGTATATAGGTATACGCTCCTCCCGCGATCTACTTGACACACTTTAAGGTCGCAGCTGCCCCTTGGAAAGTTTCGTAATGGTCACCTTATCTAGAATTGGGCCATAAATGGGCCTGACCGCTTGTTTCCTGGGAGGAAAGCGCGAAGCACTCGTGTGAGCCACGCTCACTTCACTCCCGAGGCACTTCCAGGTAACAAACCACTTTGAGCGCCCGGATTTTCTTCCGTCCGCAGGTCGCAATAGGTCCGCGCAAAATAGCCCAATCGCATTGGCGGCCGAACCTGACTTTTAAACCGTATCGATTTTATCGCGTACTCGCAGATTTCATTCTTCCACCCTTACAGCCGTGAAATTCTACCCGCAAACACCGAGAGCTTTCCAATCAACGGCAGACGCGCGTGTTTCCTCTGAAAAGGGCCTCCTCGAGGGCGAGAGGTTCTCCAAGATCGGGCGGATATAATAAACGGGTATAGGGATCGAAACTTTTTTAAGGGATTTCGTCCATTCATCCGGCATCTCGATTCCGCGCCCGTTGGCGCGTGAATTAAATCATCCGCGAAGCTTCGCTCCCACGACGCCGGGGAAACTGGAGCAGGGACTTTATTTTAATAATTGAGCGAACTATCCATCGGTGGGTAGCAAGTTTCCAGCGCCCGGCCTCGGCTCCGCGCGGCCCCCTCGTCCTCGAATCGCGGCCCTCCTCGCTCGAGATCCGGCGCCCTCCATCGATCGATCGCCGCTTCGATCAATCGACGTTACCGTGACAAATGTTGCTGGGCCAAAGTATTGCTCGTGAATAGTAATAAATTCCGGCAAATACCCCCCCCCCCAATGCAGGCGGGGCCGCCAAAGGCCGGGGTTCATTACGAAAGTTCAAACGTTAGAAGTTCGCTCGACTGGCTCGCCCGTACGGCGATGATTCCGCCATTCGGTCGCGGCTTCGTTCTTTCCCCGATTTATTTGAGAATTTGTCACGGCCGATTGTCGCTCACGCTCCGCGGAAGCCGCTAATATAAAGCCCCCGCGGAAATCGGACGCACTTGGATTTTTGCCTACCGCGCGTTACGCTACGCTCCAAGAAAAACCCGAGGCTCCTTCGCCGAGCTTTTTTCCAGGAAGAGGGAAGTTAATGTACGATGCGGATGCCGGATATGAGAGAGCACTGGAGTTTTCCCCGGTTGAGTTTGTCGCGATGGTTTATTAAGACGATTGAGAGACGCGCAATGTACTTTGTTCTTCTATTTTGCGCTATGTAGTTTCATGTGGAGGCGAATAGTGGGTACTTTTTATTGTGTTAAATGGAAAAAGTTATGGATAATAATCGCGCTGCGATCGATCCTGTTAGTTATCTTTGATGTTCGAATAATCGTTCAAAACGTAATTTGTAATATGCGTTTGGTGTGGTGAAGTTTTTAAGGCCTGCGTTTGCAATATTTTCGGAAATCTCGGAGATATTGAAGGATATGGAGTTTAAAAATTAATTTGGTAGTGGAAAGTATGTGGTGGGGTATTTTATTTTGAATATTTATAAACAAATTTGACTTATTAATCTTGAGTGGGATATCGTTGTTCATCGCACGATGACTAAGTACGATAAGGTCGTAACAATATAGTTGATGAAAAATATATAATAACGTAGAGCAAATAGGACTAAGTAATATGCATTTATTAATTAATTTTTTAATGTTCTTAGCTTTAAATCTAATACCGGTGAACAAATTTTAAATCATTTTGCATCCATATTTGTTTTACGAGTTTGTACGTAAAAGTAAAATTCGATAAAACTTGCGGTTTTAATAAAACAAAATGTCCGTTTTATCTGCCCGTAAAATGCTTTTACAGAATTGTTAAAGCCTTACGACTCGTTGATTGGCGGGTTTTTAACCAAATTTTAGGCATTTATGGAAATTTTGTACTCTTTTTCGGTGCTTTTATGTGTGCACAGAGTATTTTAGTTTGTCAACGAGCTTTAAAAATGTATTCGAATCAACGTATGGATAAGAAAAGTTGTATAACCACAGGTCTGTATATGCTTACTATTCCAATTGTAAACAGGTTTTCAGTATTCACATTTTTAAACAATGTTTTTATCATAATTTCATTGATTTGTAAATTAATAGAAAAGATAAATACGGAGATACGTCGTTATTTGTAGCAAAAATATTTCCTTAAGGGAATCTTTATTAGACTACAAACAACAATTTTTTTTTATAAAGATACCAGACATACCGTTCCAATAATATAGATGCTTTGAATTTTCAACATGTCCCAATTTATCAACCAAGCGAGACAATTATATAATGTTAACGGAAGTAGTCATTAAACTGAAGACTCTTATAGTCCTTACATAACTCTTACATAACCCTTTACGATCTAGGAAATTTGACCTATTTGCGTCTGCCAACTCACACCGCAGCTTACATTCAAATCTTATTTTAAAATACACGATGGATGGTCAAAGATATTTTTCAAAAACGTATTACTTACGAACAAGAACAGAAAAATAACCGACAGTTTACTTATTCGCATGTAGAATCATTGGAAAGCATCGACAGCAATGCAGACGCAGTCGACCCATAATCGTTATAAAAATGTAAAAGCTTAACCCTCCAGTTAGATAATGAAAAATACAGATATGCTCGAGTACTTTCTCAATATCAATATAAATATTGAAACTTCGCAAAACAAGGAAACATAACTTTCCTGCACGCTCTCTCATCACGAACACTTACCGTGATCACTCGCTCAGCGATACTCGATCCACAGACATCAAATACTAACGTCAAAATTCGCTACACACAATAACCGTCTACGGTGTTATGGCGCAGTAAAAAAAAACAATATCCTACAACGTGAATTTATAGCCAGCAACGAAGGGCGATTGTCACGATTCCAGTCCGGATATTTTCTATGACACGGTTACTCCTGACTATCTTCTTGCTCGACACGATGCAACTAATACGCTGTGTTAGTAGTCTTAGCGAGAGGATCGTGTCGCAAAGTTACACTAAAATGTAAATAACATTGTTGTGGAAAATATTGAGCGGCTCAAGTAGAATTTATGAGACGATTTAATGAATCTGTAATTTAATCTAAAATCCTTCTCTAACTCAAACCTTCCTCCAAATCGTTCTGGTTTTTCATTCTTAAATCTGAGACTCAAACCTTCACGACAAAAAAAAATTTTGTTTTAAATGTCCATGTAGACTCAATTTATAGCGTTTTTACAAACAAACTTTTAAATGGCCCACTCTTTACATTAAATGTAGAGAAAGCGAACGGAATGTGGACACTTCCCGACCAGAAATCGTCGAACAATCTCGCCTCCTGAGACGAGGCGAGGTCCAGAGACGGTCGCAGAGGTGGCAGGGTTCACACGGGCAGCTCTGCCACGGGGCGTAGCACTTGCCACGGGTGTCCGTGGCGCTGTGGTATCAAAATAGCGTTCGCGCTGCGTCCACCTGGAAGAAGGAGGGCCGCTTAATCGACTACGAGTGGCAGGCGGCGGCGCGGAAAGGATTCGAGCGGACAGCGCGTTCCGCAGCGGCGTATCGTCGAAATTGCGATAAAAGGCTATCCGCCTCCGTTATTCAGCTGTTTTCATCGCCTCCCGCCCAAGAGCGCATTATAGTGAACGCGAGCGATTCAGCACATCCAGCCTCGTGGAACACTTTTCATGGGAAATGGCCAACGCTAAATATGACCGGAAATATTTTGGCACAGTCTCGTTGAGGAATCGGGAGTGGCGATTGGGATGTACGTAGCAGCTATTAGGTACTCATCGATTCCAGCTGAAATTTGATTATTTATTTCCACCGACTGTACCGATGTCGTGCAGCGTGCTGGTTTATCGCGTATTAAATCAACGGTACGTGCTGTAATCGCGTTATGTTTATGGGATATAAACGGAATCCGTAATTGTTTTTACAGCGGATAGTTTTGATATAGGGTTTATCGTTTGTAGTCGGAGTGTATCTTTTAAAAGGTAGAGACTTTTGGTAGTTTATTAGGGATATTCCTTCTTTACCCGTCAAAACTTACGTTAATGTTATCGGATAGTTTTGATAAGAGGATTTATCGTTTGTAGTCGGAGTGTATCTTTTAAAAGGTAGAAACTTTTGGTAGTTTATTGGGGATATTCCTTCTTTATCTACCAAAACTTACGTTAATGTTATCGGATAGTTTTGATAAGAGGATTTATCGTTTATAGTCAAAGTGTATCTTTTAAAAGGTAGAGACTTTTGGTAGTTTATTAGGGATATTTCTTCCTTATCTACCAAAACTTACGTTAATGTTAGCGAATAGATTTTACAGATTTTTGTACTAATGCAGGGTTTAGTAACGCGTGCCGGTGAGTGACACAATAATATTTAGCATTACAGTAATTTGTTGTTTAAAACGGTTGATTAAGTGGTAGGCAGCTTTTGATCATCGGCGCGCAAAGGCGGGTCGATTGAGCGGTAAAGCTCGCATAATAATAAATCAATCAATCGTACGCCACAGAAGGTATCGATTGACCGTTCGGAATCGGGTAAAATAAGAGGAGCACGCGATCATTACATTTACATTATTCTTGTATCTGAAAATTTTGCATTTAACGCGCGAAGTGTAATACAATCTCACGTGTATACGCATCGTGAAACGTTAACCCTTTCGTTACAGCCGTGTCTTTCATCGGTATGATTCCATCATACGGACAGTCGGATCGCGAATACGTGCGTTACTGCGTAGACCAGTTGCAAAGCGACGTACACTTTGCCGCACAATTTTTTACACTTTACGACATAACGTATAACACGAACAAACGATCCACGAAGGAAACTGAAAAAATGGCAATATATGTAAAACTTGTATACTATACTCAACTAAAGCGTTAATCATTGAAGAAGGAAACGGATGGCTATAGTCACCGATGGCATCGAAAGGGTTAACCGCACCGAATAATCGTGACAACAAACAAACTAGTGTAGGATTCCAAAGGGCGTTGAATCTAAGGGGGTGCATTAGTGCCCGAACTCTTATTAGCAGGCGTCTAATGTGAATAGACAAGTGGATGCGTAAGTGTAAACGAATACGTGCATGTGTATAGCATGGCCAAAATGCGTGAGAAAGGACGAAGGAACCAGTAGAGAAGAGCGCACCGAGAGAGCTAGAGTAGTGTACCGAATAGAGGCTCGAACTTCCACGAGAAAAAGCCGGATTCGAATTCCACTCGTCCACCCCTGGTTTTTCCACGCGATACATATATTATAGCTCTGGTGGTTCGAAACCCGCCTCAAACACTAGGCCAAGTGACCTTAGCGGCAATGAATAAAAAAGAATAAAAAAAGAACACGCCTTGAAAGTTATATCGCGAAGTATACAATAGAGCTTAGTAATCTTAGTAATCCGGAATATTTAACACTATTTCTACCAGCCTTTTTCCAGACAGATTTAAACGCACTCAATATATCCTTAAAGAAAAAGAGGCGGAAGGAAAAATGTCGATAGGTTAATTTATCTATCCATACGCCACGAGAAGATCATGAAAAATCACAGAAGTGAGCGCGTCTCAAAGTTCAACAATTTTTCAAAGAAATCACTGTGGCAGGTGGGAATAGTGTTAATCAAGCCTCAAACCCAGATCCCTACACAAGTCAGCCCTAAGCATTTTATCCTGCAGCCGCAGAGAGAAAATCCCCAAGAACGAGTAAACCATCGCCAGTCCCATGCGAGTTTCGCCGTAAATACCGATTTCGAAATCGGCCGCGGGCCGAACTTCGTGGACGTTGAAAATTATTTCCAACCGTGTAGAGGTCCGCGGATAAGTCATCCCAGGGGCCGCGCAGTTGCAGCCGCAGAGAGAAAAGGCATATGAACGGTTAAAGCATCGGACACGGGCCGCGGGGGCGTACGGGTATCGCTGCAGTAAATACCGGCTCCCGAATCGGCCGCGGCCCGAATTTCCTGGACTTTTAAAACCCTTTCGACGTACCGGTTAGCCGCAATGTTTACAACGCTGGCGGCCGCGAATGGAGCCGCCGCTCACACCCTACGCAACGCTATTCGCCCGCTTAACGCTATTCCCACCACTACCGATCAAATTGACCGTTTCCGAACTTTTGTACAAGTTTCATATGTTTCAGCGTCATCGCATGTCTATCGATCTCTACGACTTTTTTTGTTTAACGCATTGATTGCATGGCGAATTTACGAGGAAATCTCTGTGAGGATACGCGCGCTGCTTAGAAGTGCGCTGGTACTGTGCTATTGAGATGTCAGGCACACTTCTGAGATCGAAAGTTAGTGCACTAGTGCGGTAAAGTGAATCCTATAGGGAAGGCTCGAAGATATCGAGCACTTTTGCCACGACACGCAGCGCTCGAAAATTCAACCTTCAAGGCGAATGTTGCAAAATTCAGTACTTTGCGCAGAAGTGCGGTGAGGTAAAACGTATAGACAAGGCTGAAGATACTAGGCACTTTCGCCTCGACACACAGCGCTCGAAAATTGAAGTTTCGAGGCGCGTGTTGCAAGAAATATATTGCTTTTACGTAGGACCCGTCAGTTTAACCGGTTACCGTAGGTGTGGGTGTAAACAAAGTGTCGGTTCATAAACGAACTTTGCACGTATTATATTATATGCCGCGTAGATCTTTAAAGAAGGAGGCTATTAAAAGGAGGTATCGATAGATCGATAGAACCATTCGCACTCTGCAGTAGAATCGTGAAAAAATCTGAGAAAAAAAAAGTCCGACTAGAGAGTACAGCAATTTTTCTAAGCAACGACTGACCGCACATTTTGACCCCTTTCGTGGATTTAGTGTTAAACCGGAGAGGGAAATGAGCTTGGCTCCGAAAATCGTACCTCTTGCGCGGCCCATCACCACTGATGTCCGCGTTTTGTCCACGGTGGACATAACGATTCGCAAAATAAGGTATAATTAACATCCGGCAGCGCCATTAAGCCGGCACAGGGGCGCGTTTTAACCACGGCGTAGCGCTAACGCGATACAACCGCTTAATACCCCTAGCCCTACCTGCGCGCCCTGTCGCACTCTACGCGACCTAATCTGGGAATTTATGCCCGCTCGAGATTCGTGTTCCACCACTGTACACGGGTGTAAAAGCCACCCTTGGATTTTGCGGCCCAACGTGTTTTTAAGGGGCGATCGCAATCGGGAACGACTTGATTCTCGGTTAGAAATACTTTCGGCTATTAGAGGGTTGAACTGGTAAACGGTGAGAATTCTGCGCTCGTTCGAAGGGATACGTTGGATCCTGAAAGTGAATGCTAGAGCATTGGAAGATCGTAGAGGGACATCGTATTTCGTAGAGTGATCGAAATCGTCCAGGTATGCGAAATTAATATTTTTAAAGACATCCATAAACAGTATACATATAAACAATTTGATCGAAACTCTTAGCATGGCATTAAATTGCCTTACAAGTTCTTTCGTATCTCAAACAAATGTTCCACGTCAGAGAGATCCTTAGTCGAGCTTAATAATCGGCACCATCGATAAGTTTATCACGCTTATAAAACCCTGCTTATCACGAGCATAATATTTCCTCCGATAAGTGAGAATTCGTTTGGAACGAACCCGACCCAAATCGGCTCCAGATTATCTTTCCCAGCATATTTCGATTATCAAGACTTACACGAAACAATCATCTCGCTCTATTACGAAAATTTCAATCTACTCGATAAACAGCGATTACGGCGAAACTCCGGAACCGTCGATGGACGGATATTCTCGCGGGCGTCGCATTAATCGGCGTTCAAATCTGCTCCGTGGGCGCCAAATTTTTCCCCTCCATCCGCGCACCGGCCGGCTTCGACAAACTGGCTCCGGACTAATCCACCGCATCGAACTCCGGCAAAAACAAAGGCAAATCGGCCGTCCCAGGGTTTATTAGCCTAATCGGATTCGGGCGAAGTATTGAGCACGGTATTATTAAAACCAGCGATTGTTATCCGTTCGTAAGCGCTCGTTACCCGCCGGTTGATCCGACCGGCGCTTCCAGGTCGTATTAGGGGCAGGAGGTAGGCGAGGCCCTGGAGCTTGCGAGCGTTTCCACGGCTTAAATTATACCGTAACGAGGACGCCAGGAACGGCGTAGGGTATTGGTTATTGGTAACAAAACGCGCAATCCGGGCCTCCGACTGTAAATCTGTCGCAAAGTTTCGAAATTGAAAGCTTATCGATTTTGCGCGGCGCGGCCAGCAATTATACCGATGAAATCGTATACCCGACATTCCCCTCCTCTCCTCTCCTCCTCTCGCCAGGACCCTGCACGACCTAATGCGGCCGCCGCGCCGATTCGACGTTATCGCGCTATATAAAACTACTCGTCGCTCGGATCGCCAGGCTGACAAATGGGCCGCGAGTCGTGCGGAATGACAAATCGAAAGCGGCACGATTCCGGAGCGCGAGGCGAAATTACGGTGCGAGGCGTACAGAACCGAGCAGCAGCGACGGCCCGATCGGATCCGCGAGGTAATGCCTCTCCGTCGGGCCGAGCGCGAGTCGCGAGCCTTCGAGGCTGGAACCTGTTGGCGCGGACGCCCGCTTTATTATTCCCCGCGTAGGATCGGTATTGACCCTTTGGCACCTACGCCCGAACGGAGTCGCTTACCGCTGTGTAAGGACGCACGACAGTGCAGGCCTGACAAATAGGTTTTCGGGTTTACGTATATGCCCACGCCTCGACCACCTTGCTGCTCGCTGGATAACGCGAAATGGTGGAAATTTGAATCGAGCCTGCAAAGAAGGCTGGGTGTTTTGTATTGTACGCCAAGCGCGGTATCCGGATTTTAATTGGACGCGTTTTCTCCTAAGAGGGGAATATCGTGTTTTGTTTTGTTAGCTGTGTGGAATGGATTTTGTAGCAGTTTATAGGGATTGATTGCGTGTGTGTTGGGTGAGAATAAATGATGTATGCGAGGCTATGAGCATGTTGTAAGTAAACATCGAATTATTGTTAAGATAGATGTAGGAAAACCGTCTTTTTCTTAGCGACAATTCGGTTATTGTGTACAGGTATTTATTGATTCAAATATGAATTTGTGATTCGTAACTTTTAAATTTTAACCTTAAAAATTGATACCGCGCGTTAAGTGGTCGATACTACTCCACGCATGTGGAAAATATGGTGCTGGTGGCGAACGAAGAAAATACGAACGAGCATTCGGGTCGTTTGTTAAAATCTCGAGCAGCGCTTCTGCATCATTTTTCGAGCGTGATACCCTTTCGATCTCGTTCTCTTCCTGTAGCCATCGTATCCATAAAAAGGTAACCAGGTTTTTGAATCATCTCGCTAATCTCGTGCCGTGGTCCCTCTTTTACGTGATTTTTACTCGTCGCGGAATGTCTCGAAAGCCACGTAGCTCGAGGTTTGAAACGTCTGCTGTAGAGGATCAAAAAGAAATAATAGCGTTGACGCGAACTTCATATTACCCTGAGAGAAAAGGAACACCGATGATGTAGCTATCGCAACCTCTTCTCGGCCTACGAAAATTTCTCTACCCCACGATTTAACCGGTATTCCCGAATCGCGACGAATTAAACGTAGAAAAATCCGACTCTACAGTGTGGACATCGTATTAAAAAATGCGGACATGGTACGGAAACTCGGGTTTTCGATGTGGAACCCCGATCTTCCATCCCTTTATCGATTTGTCTTTGATGGAAATAGATGAGTAAACGTCGATAATAGAGGCGGAGCAAAATGACTCGAAGAAAAATCCATATCCGATTTAAAATAAAATCATCGTCGGTCGTGCGAGCACTCGACTGCCGTCGATTGTATTCGACACGCAGTCATATGCATCGCTTGGCGTCCGTCGACTACAGTCGGCACTCGTACCGAAAAGGTTAAGCTCCTATAATCCGGCCAGGTGCTTACGGCTTACGATAAATTCGCGCGGGATTCGGCTTGGCTCTTTGAGTGTCAGAAAAGGGTAAGCTCCTTGGTCGTCTGAGGGTTGTAGCCACCTTTTGTTTTTTCGCGAAAGCTTTCCAGCTTAGCTGCGATTTTTATTTGTGATAAATATTACACGGCGTTTCGCGAGGTTGGCGTCGCGCGAATATTTTGTGGAAACGATTTAAACGTGGATCGAAGTGTAGGAATTCTTATGAACTCGTTGCTCCTAGACATCTTGCTCGGTTTCACTTGATATTTGATGACGACGTCATCGAATATCGTTATGTACGAATTTTTGTCAGCACTGTCGAGCATACGCGCTTATGTGTCGGTTGGCACTCAGAGGCTTAATTAATTCCACTCTACCCTTTTGCTGTAACTCCCGGAGCTTTACTTCCACTCATCTTCATCACGTGCAAAGTCACAGAAATGGCGCGACGCTTAGCTGTAAAGTGCTGTATAGATAATCCTAATGAAAATCCGAAGAATTAAGCAAATGCAAGGCTACAAAAAATATCAAAAAAATATTCCGCCGAGGTAAATCCGCACATTAGCCTTGGAAAGGGCCTTGGTTGGTTACTCTTTTTCGCTATTTTTATTTCCTATTTATTTCTTTAATACTCTTACGTCATATCTCACACTTTGTTCTCAGCGATATATGCGTCTAAGTTCTGTATAAATCGTACTTTTTTATAAAGTAGGTTTTACCTGGAAATGCTCTTTTGTAAGGATAAGTAGTTTTTGTTCCTCCGTACGCAGCGACATCGCCCGTATGTAGCGGCGATATTTGAGAGGGTTGAGAATTGCAATGTTAAATACCAGGAGAGGAACGGAGTAAAATTAAAAAGTTTTTCAGTTCAATTTTATCGTATGCTGCAGAAAACATTGAATACGGATTAAAATGTCACGGAGACACGTTACCTTTTGTAGAAAACAATCATAAATTCTATTTCTTGCATATTTTTGTATTTCTCTGTTACCCCGTATATATCAACCTAATTTTAATCGAATATCGATGCAAGTGTCTTTTATTTGCAAGTCTTTTTATTGCAAGTATTTTTTATTATTCAAAGTGTATAAAGAAGAAACGAAATGCTATTCTTGTTACTTTATTAGAACATTACTCCGGCACTTCGAAACGTTCTAGAGAGAGTTTCATCCGACGTCTCAAACTCACGAAATGGACCGCAGTGTAGCTTTAACAAGATAGGTGAGAGCTCACGAACCAACTCGATATCGCCGTAAGTGTCTCTTATCCATCATAACGTTACGTCACACTCCTGTTACCATACGCAGGGTAGGTATTCCCCTACTTTGGGCTAAAATCGAATCTAGTTTTACGCATAACCGCGTACATTTCTCAGCGTGGCGCATCCCCGTGTTTTCTTTACCTAAGTGATACCGCACGACCTATTTTCCATTATTCCACTTGGCATATTCCCTAGTACGTTCTGTAAACAGACGCTTGGAAGTATCTCGCATCTTCCTTCACAATAACACCGAATATTCCTCCTTGACACTAAGTTTATGGACATTTCTGATATATCCATCTCTACGGATACGGCTTAATTTAGACCATGGATAAAACAGCATATTTTCTTTTAAAAAAATATAATTTATTTTACTTAACAATAACGCGCTATTAACGTACATATTGATCTTTATGATATTATACATATATATGATGTTTAGAATGCTAAAGAATACTCGTATAAATGTCGCGAAAAATGCTGCTGTAACGATATATTTATACGTAATTTTGTGAATCGCAGATACTTTACCCTCGGTCTTATCGTAATATCCGAATATTTCTAGGGGGTATTTGTTTTTGCCTTCCAATTTCGTAAACGTCCGTTTAATGCTTATCAGCAACATTCGTGGTTATGGATTACTTTTACGAATGGTGGGCATGGCGCCTCCAAGTTTATCATATTCGAGGTAATATATTCCATGAATCTGCGTCGAGTTTTCATAGTCAATATTTCCTCGTCTATCATAATATTTTCACAAAGTTTATAATAGGATTGACTATTGTTCAATTTACCCAACATAAATACTTACGAAGAATTCCATATATCTCTGCAGCATGTTTGTATTTATTTTTGCCGTATGCTTTTTAAAAACTTTCTTATTACGTTTATATTTATTACCAAAGCAACACTTTCACGAATGAGGTCAACTCACTAAAATTAATATTGAACTTACGATCAGGTCAAATTGACCCGGTGCGCAAAGATAAGTATACTACACCAAGAATTTCGAGATTAGAAAACTAAGAAAAAAACGAATGTGTATAATCAATACATACATACATACACACACACACACACACACACACACACACACACACACACACACACACACACACACACACACACACACACACACACACACACACACACACACACACACACACACACACACACACACACACACACACACACACACACATTTGTTTCGTTAAACAGTTAAAAGTCAGGAGAGACGAGACAAGAAAAACACAAACGTTTTCCGCAATTCTCCTCCCGAACTTCGAAATGGGTCAAAACGGGCCGCTCCGTAAATCCTAGTGTTAAAGCGCCGATCCCGACGCGCGAAAGTAGGGAATTTGCCCGTTAGCCCCGAAACGCGAGGTCGGCCAGCGTATCCGGGGGGTTTTATCGGGGGCCTGTATACAAGACGTGGATAGCTCGGCTCATCAAATCGTTCCCGGAGTGTGTCTTGCACGGTCCGTGGGTCCGTAACGGTCGCGGTAAAAATAAAACACGTGCCACTTTTCCATTCCGGTCGTGAACGGCGGCCCGGTAATTTGTTGCCGGGCATAAAAGGCCTCCCTCCCCCCATTCGGGACGTCGAGTTAAATTACGAGGACCCCTAATTTTCCCGGGGGCAGTGAATCTTGGTTATAGGCTTAGGTTAAAGGGTGAGGGGCCGAGGTGTCGAGAATCACGCTGGTCGTCATCGCGGTGAGCCGCGTCTCCACGACGAAAGGGGGGGGGGTGGCGTGGCGTCGACTCGAGGGGGCGGCCAGGGGCGGAGGTGGGGGCGAAGCGGAAGGGAAAACAGCCTCAAAATGTGTCCCTCTCGGCTTCCGCTCGGATAGAGTCTCGGAACTCGGCAAGTAAGGTAGGTGGCCGGAGTAACTTATCGCCTAATAAATTCCAGCCATTAGACTGCGGGAAGTAATGGATGTACCATTTGCACCCTCCAGTACGCTTCGAGGAAGGTAACTGCGAGAGGGGAGGGGGGCTGCACCGTGCCGGCTTCCCCTTCCCAAAGAGGAATCCCGGATATCGATTTAAAGTTCGGCGCCGCTCGCTTACCGCGAGCATTTAGGCAAAGACTCGATTAGAAGGCGCCGTTCTCTATGCCCGTTATCGCCTAAGACCGGCTAGGATAGGGCCGGCCCTTATCGCACCCGCGGCGTATCACAATTTTCGAATGGAATCGAAAATCGATACCGAGTGGCGGGTAGGAAAAGGATTTTATGCGGCATAAAAGGTCGGTAACGGGCGTAAGAGAATTATCGATGGCCGTAAGCCACCGTCGAGAATCGATGGGCCAGCACGGGCCGCGTTTATAACTTACCGGGGCTAACCCGAATGTTTAGCCCCGGCGAATCGCATATGGGCTAGCCCCCTCTCTCTCTCTCTCTCTCTCTCTCTCTCTCTCTCACTCCCTCTCTCTCTCCTTGACCTTACGGCGCGAAGTTTGGAGGATGCTCCACGGATGGCCCCGCGCGCGAGTGCCGATCGGCCGTCGCGGCTGCGAAGGACCCTTGAAAAAAGTTCAACGCCGGGAGACCTTCTCAAAGGATGATAAAGACGAAAAGTTCTTGGCTAATGACGCGACCCCCTTTTCGGGGCCGGAAGAGGATAGGGGACAGTGGCGCGGATAGGAAACTCGGCGCGGCTGATCTAATCGAATAACTTTTTCGAATAACGAGAGACGCTCGTCGATCTCGCCCTCGGACGAGCCAATTACCGTTGGCAGTTTGGCAGCGGGCGCGTTGCGCCACTCGCGGATGGCCCTTCACGGGGGAAACCGGCCCAAATTGGGAGAAATCTCCTCTCCGCTCGGACGAATCCGAAACGCTCCTAGCGCGAGCTCCCAAAGAAGTACCGCGGGAATAATGTCGGTCGGTGAATTCGCTCGTTTAATTGCCAGAAAGTAATCGCCGTTAACGAGTGTCCATTAATTCGGGATAATCTCCGAGTGGCCAATTGCGCGCTTTGTTGCGGATACTCGCGGCCGCTTAGCATTCCCCGCGAGTGGGGTGCGAGACCGATGAGATTTCGGCTGGCTAGAGCGATATCCCTTAAGCGGCACGCGGTTACCGAAATCCTCGATAATTTGCGCCCTTTCCCTGCACCACCGAGCGCACCGCGCTGAGTGGCTCTGCGACGTTGGAAAGCGGGTTTTTGTTTATAAATTCATTTTCGGCGCAGACTACTAAGGTAATTGAACCTAGGACCTACGTTTAAAGTGGGTTACGACGAACCAACGGCACTGCGGTATATATATTATACATATATTGGCATTGCGTCACAAAAACACGATTTTTGTTCGCCTAATCGCTGTGTGACTTTTACTCACAAACTCCGCAGGCATTTTTGCGCTCTATATCGTACTGTATATCGTATAGAAAAATCATCGATGATGAGCAAGATGCGAAGCCAGGTCTCTCGCGTGGAACTCCGAGCTTCGATCCACTGCACCACAGTAGCTCTCCTCGAAGAAGATTCACGAACAAGCGTGCAACCGTACGGAGCCATAAGCGTCGCTGACGAACGGCCCGTTCGCGATCACGAAAACGGTCCTCGCCTCCTAGAATCCACGCGCCAGCTAAGGCGCGCGTAACGAAACGAGCGGCCAATGGCCCCTCGGAACAATGGCAAGACCGAAAGAGGGAATTTCGAACGATAAGCGTTTCCACGCACGGCGGAACCCTTTGCTTCCCCCCCCCTTCCATAGTACCTCCGGCTTTACGACGGGTCCGCTCTTACCCAACTCCGATCTCCCGGATATTCCTCGATATTCGTCGAAGCGGCACAAAGCTCGAATGGACCGCGCGCGGTTCATTAGCGGACAGTTTCGCCGGGTTGGACGCGCGCTCGCAATCTCGTCCGCGAGGCGAGCCAGGACGGATGAAACGATACGGAGGTTATCATTTCGCGTATCAACGGGAACGTCCTCGGCCGATGCGCGCTTCGGCGTGTCGCGATACCGGATCAAAATAGCTCCGCTTTGAAAAGCCATCCGCTACACGTGTAGAGGGTTAGCCTCTCGTACCGCTCCGGCTGTATCTTCTCATCGTACGTGCCAATAGGCGGACGCCCATGTGCGTACATCGCCGTCTATATGCGCGTACCTGTATATATACACGCGGTCCCATGAGCGTGTATAGACGCACGCGTGTACGTATATCCGGGGCCATGTACAGCCGGCGGACGCGCACACACGTACGCGCTGGATACCACGGCGCTGGATTTTACGGCCGGGGTTTTATGGTTATATTTATTGCGCCGGGCTTCTACGGGCTCGTGGAACGCTTTCCTTGGGAGCGATTGCGACGTAAGTAGTCGATAAACCAATTCTCAATGAGCGGAGGAAACTCCTGTACACCACGGTTATGTTCCTGGGCCCTCTCGGAGGAGGGCGGTCTGGGCTAACCGTGAAAACAGGCACGCTCGGCGTCGCAATGGGAAGGGAATAATTTTATTACACCGCAGAGCGGCATCGGGTCTCTTACTTTCAATTTGCCGTCTACGGAGAGGAACGAACGACGCCGAGTAATCCAACTCCGAAAGCCTATCCACGCTCCGCGAATTTCCAGGCGCGATACGCTCGCACCTTGATCCAAAGTTTAACTCGAGCGTCGAGCCCTCTCCGCTAATGTCGATTAACACGTTCGCCGGCGCGAATGCTGTAGCATTCGTTTTCATAGCGACGCGATGTAAGCTGGGACGAGATACGCGAATTTGTGAGCCACGCTATCGGTATTCGATTTTATATAGCGTGAATTTGTTGAAGGTATTACGCGCTGTAAATATAAAGGTTCCTAAAAGGAATGTAAGGTTCGTTGAGTATCTTTATATTGTTTTGGATCGAATCTGCAGTCTCTGGGAAGGCGTTAATGGGACACGTTTCGTTGCGATGGACGAACGCCGCTTATCGCCTTGATAACGATGTAAGGGGTAGAGATTTATTTTGCCATCGTCGAAATCTCCATTAATGTCGTATAGCCCGCTTCGAGATAAATCTATTTCCGAGATGTATCCTGCTCGCGATATTAAAAGAGCTCGCGGATGAGCCGAAACGTCGGTTTGTTGCGAGGAGAAACGAGTATTTCTTCGATATCCTCCCCACTGGGATCGCCTGCTCCGAAGGCCGCGAATTCCATCCGTACATTAAAATATCCTCCGTTCCCCGTCAACTCGCGTACCTTCGAATCCCAAGTTTGTTCTCCCAAGTTTCGTTGTTAAATCAAGAGGCATCATCGAATCGGGAGCGGTGTGCCCGTGAGGCAATAAGCGCCCATCTCAAATTCCACCTACGGACCATCGTTCGCCGATTGCCAGTCGATACGTTCGCGCATCGATTCCCAGGCCACCTCAACCGTTCGAGTCCCAAGCAGCGCGATCGCGCTGTTGAGATTTTACGTCGAGAAAACCCAGCGCATTCTGAACATCGTGGACGACCGTTCGATGATCGTCGAAGTCGCGCGCTTGGATTTACAGAAGCAAGTACATTGTCGCACGGCTCCTTTTAATTGTATGTTTGGACATAAAATAGAACAAGCGCTATCGCGCTGCTCGGGTTTTTTTACGCTCGTTTGGAGAAAGCGCGGTTGCGCTCTTTGGGATTCTTCGACGGGGTTTTTTCGATACCCCCCTGGGACTCAAACGGTTAACCCATTCGCATCGAAGCGCGGAATAATCCGCGGGCCGCGACTGTCGACTATCACCGAGCGCGGAATAATCCGCGAGCCCGCGACTGTCGACTACACACGATCGACCGCGCGCGGTGATACGAGTCGGTCGTCGATCGAACGTCGCTGATGTTTCAACGCGGCAGCTTAAGCAGAGCGAAGATGCAAATGGGTTAAGCAACTTCTCCTCGGCTGGGCGATCGCATCGATCAACGCCGCGGCGTTCTTCACGTCCGATCAATTGCGTTGATCAGCCTTAGACTTTAATCTCGGAATGAAGTTCGGCCACGGCCTTAGGCGGCCTCATTTCTATTACAGCCCGAAGCCGGCTCGCGTCCTTTACTTTCAATTTGCCGGTTACGGACGTGGACGAACGAGACCGACGATCGCTACGTTCCTCCGCGGTGATCGATCCGCGTCAGCGCATACCTCTCCGGTCATTTGTGCTTTCACGAACGTCGTACGCGAGTTTACACGGCCCCTGGGAGTCTTCCGGGCTGGGACTGCGCATTCGAATCGCGGTACGAGCCCCCGCCTCGCTGCCACCAGCGAGTTCGTTCTCGTGCATGCATCGCATTTGCTTCGTTGTGCAAGATCTACGAGATAATTGTGCCACGTTACGACTCCGCTCCGAGGATCGAACACTTCCGAAATCGCGGGAATTACGGTAATGCGCGCCGATAGCGCGATTGGTTTCCTGCTGAGGGCATGGAAGCAGAATTTTTTAATGTTTAGGAAATTCTACTGTCTATCGTGGCATCGGACGATAAGTTGCTTTGGATAAGTCGTTGTACCGCATACTAGATTATAAGTATAATTATCGTTAAAAATAAAATTTGAATAATCGAATCTCTAGTGGATGTAGCGTATGAAAAATTCGAGAGGTGTCCACGTGAGATTCATACCTTTCGAGAAATGCATGTGCCAGAGGCTAAGATAAGAATTTCGATATGTTTGAACATTACTAGCGGATACGTTATTACAATATTCGATCAAATCCGTTGTAATTCCCAAAAGTCCTTCGCTCGCCTTGCTCGCAAAGCGAAGACAAAAAAACAAAAGCGTATGGTGGTTCGAAATCCACCTTAAACGGTAGGTCCTAGGCCAAATGACCTTAGCAGTGGGTGTCGAAAAATGAATTTAAAAAAAAAAAAGCTTGCATCACATTTGTCCTCGTTGTGCACGATTTACGAGATAATTGTGCCCTGTTGCGACTTCGTGGTGAGGATCGAATATTTCCAAAATCGCGGGAATTACAGAAATGCGAGCCGATAACGCGACTGGTTTCGAGCTGAGGTGATGGAAGCGGATCTCTCGAGTGCGTAGGAAATTCTACGGACTAACCGCGAATGCGGGCTCAAGCGCGGATATGTATTTGGCGCGGGGAAAATATTAATGGAAAAAAATTCGCTAAACGTTTTGACCTTGTTTCTCGATTGCGGGCACTTTTCTGCCCCAGTTGTTCTTCTGGGAAACTAATATGCCGATTCAGCTGCTTATGAGGAACGTTCGCGTGACCTTGCCGACTGTTCCGCAGTTTCGCGATCCAGTTTGCGTGGATTTTTTTCGAAAGTCTTGTAATAGCATTTTAAGTGCCAATGGACAACCGCGCGATCGTTAAAATGATCGTTGAGTTTCTAAGGACGTGAGCATCATCTTAGATTTGTCATTCGAATTTAGAGCGAACGTTGGTACGTCTTTTATTTCTCGATCGTGCGTTTGATGTTGGGGAGAGGCTAACATCATTTTCTGGTACGCTTCGCATATTGCAGAATGCGTCGAGAGTATGCGACCAAAGTACGCGCCTACATGAGTAATGAAGACCAAAGCAGCTTCCGAGGGAGCGACGTGTACCGATAATGAGACGCGATGTAAAATTTGCGACTAGACGTCAAAGAGGATTGGAAACGATACAAGAGTCCTTTAACTATCAGGACTGGCTGGATACGTTAAGCGACGCGTATAGACGAAGCGATACGATATTTCGAGCTGTGTACCTCGTAACTTCTGAAACCCCGGACAAATTTTGAGATCGATATTTTGTAACGAACTTCGATAAAGTCAAATCGCGCACTAAAAGTACCCCGGTGGCGCGAATACCTCGTAACCCCTTTCATCATCAGAATCAATTCTTTCGAGTACTCGTAATCTCTCATCTTCCCCCAACGAAGGGATTCCTCAAAACGAAATAATCTTAACACTAGAACCACCAGCCACTTTCTCGACGCATTTAGAACACCAAGTACATCTTTAAAAAAAAGGAGAGAGTAAAAGGAAATTTCGGTAAATCAAAACGATGATCCAAATACTGCATGAAAATCATGGAAAATCTCAAAAAATACATCGTTGCAAAGTACTACGATTTTAAAAAAATACGACTGACCAGTCATTTTGACTGATTTGGTAGTTCCAGTGTTAAAGGATCCATTCAGCCAGTACATTTCTTTCAATATAAGCTCCATTGCAAATCCACGCTTAGAACCTTTATCACCATTATCAGCCTCGGCCATTGAGATCATTAGCCTTGCCAACAACTTTGAGCCGAAGAAACGTAAAAACAATCGTTAAACTTTACGGTAATCCATATCCAAGCGAGACTCACAGGTGGAGCCTTCCCCTACGATGCGCGCAAGCCAAACGCGTAACTCGGCGCCAACTCGAAAACGATCGTGGCACCTTTCCTCCTCCCCCCCCCCCTTTCCCAGCGCAAGAGCGCGGGGTTTGTGCAATTCCGTGTGTACAGATCGAAAGTTTATCAGTGCATAAAATCAAGGCGGCCCCCCGCGTCATCGGTGCATATAAAGGGAAACGCAAAGTTCGTACGTGTCCTGCGAAACGCTTCCGCCTCCGTAACTCGGCCGATATCCCGGTAATTTCGTAATTTGTACGCCTCCCGGAACGAGGAGCGCGCGTGTTCGCTTCGAAAATCAAGGGGAAACCACGGAGGATCACCTGTGCGTCCCAGTTTCCATTCTCTCGGTCCGGTAAGCTCTCCCAAGCTACGCCGCAGAGTTCCCGAAAGCGAAGGCAGCCCGAAGACTCGCCGCCCCTTCGTCCTGGATAAGTGGGTATTAGGAGAGTCGAGAGGTGAACAATAACGCGGATCGGTTAACTTAATAATGGACATTAGAGCGCTATACCACGGGGGTAGGAACGGCCAAGTCTGAAACTTGGCCCCGCTGATGTGGGTGATTTGCTTCCAAGATTTTCTCGAAGCACTTCGAGAAGTCTACCGCTTCCAGGCTGCGGGGACGTGCTCCTCGAGCTCCCCCGAGTGCCGTCCTGCGCTTGGGATTCTCTCGAAATTTAGCGACACGCGATGGAGCGGATTTCGGTCGCCCGGACCGATCTCTACGCTTACTCCCTCTCCGCCCTCTCGCCCCTACGACCGCTTTTTCCGCGGTGAGCTCGACGTAACCGCTCGTTATAATTTCGATAATTATCCGCGGCTTTTACCTCACTCCTCTCTCTCTCTCTCTCTCTGCTTTTCTCTGCTTTCTCTCTTTCTGTTTATCTGTCCTTCTCGTCCTCTCTCTTTCTCTGTCTCTCTCTCTCTCTCTGCTTTCTCTCTTTCTGTTTATCTGTCCTTCTCGTCCTCTCAGCCTGTCTCACTCTCCATCTCTCTGTGTCTCTCTCTTCATCAAGCCCCAGTCCACGTCGAGCCGACGTAGCCGCGCGTTAATTACCGGAATGCGTGTGTCCGGTTCGAGCGCGACGTGAGATGCGCCGCGCGATAAAAGTACAATAATTAATGCGAGGCCGGCCCGGTAACGGAGTCATCAGGGGCTCGAGCTTGTGGGTAGTAGGGAAGAAAAACGCAATCAGCTTAATTCGGGTTTAATTAATATAATGCGCGTAGGGTGCCATCGGATCTCGTAATGAGGTAAGTACACGTTTAAGTCACGCGACACGCGAGCCCCGTCCGTTGTACATTTTGTCGCGTGACAGGCAGACGGCGCCTGATAAAGCGGAAGCCGAGTTTCAGACAGTAGACTGCTTTGCATGCCGGTGATAACACTTTTTGTCCATTAACGTGATTAAATGTCGGGCGAGATTACCGCACGGCCTTTTTCAAATATGTCCCGCCCCCCTGGCCGGCCAACTACCTCCCCCGCGGTGTGTGCCTGGATTCTAATAACGCCGGACTACCTGGCCGAACCGTGACTTCGAAGCCCGGATAAACTCGCCTCCTTTCCTTCGAGCCGTGGCTAATCCTCTTGGATGGTCTTCGCACGCGAATCGTGATCCTGGCCATTACGAACGTGATTAAAACCCCAGATTTTGCCTCCTGATTTTATCCTCGTATAACGTCATCCCTGCTGCCTATTGAGATATCCGATGGATATCGAATTGGTTCTTTGCCATGGAACATTACGATATAGATCGAAAGTGGATGGTTTTTTATTCGGAATCGTTGTATCCAATGTTTTCACATAGGGAAATATAATGTATTAGATACGCTTACGCTAATCGTATTTTATTAATCAAGATGTATACACGCGTGTCACCCGCTTGCAACATTGAAGAACGTGCAAACGTCCTCTCCGTTCTTCGGGGTACGGTTAAATACTATTCCACGCGCTTGAAAGGCCAGTTCAGACTTAATTAAAAGCGTTGCTTTCACCAGATTTACGTTTTTTTTTTTTTATCGCGCTATTTTTCAGGATAGCATAAATAATTTATTCCGAGCAGAGGGACGAAGGTACGCCGGCAGAGCGACGCTGTATTGCGTGACGCGCGATATTACCGTGGTTACAATAACGTACATCGTAACACTGGTACAATATCTTGCGACACTAGTCAAGGCACGATATCAGCCGGAAATTAACGATTAGTCTTGCCATGCGTACGCCGTAACCACATATAATAGCAAATTAACGTTTAATCTCCGTGCAGAGTGTATAACCTTGCCTTTGCGAGATCCTGAAAATGTTAGGGGAATATCGCGAGTAATTAACGACTCGTTTCGCGTAAAGTTGGCTCGTTTACTTCGCGCAACAATGGAGCCGGGTAGAAATAAAACGAGGGACCGTCTCTGACATATAAAGTGGGCACTTTATTAACCTTCGCGCCGAGAGTACGCCTCTGCCAGCCTCGCAAAAATTGGGTTAGACGAGAACGTTTTGCGTCTTGCCCAAACGACGAGCGGCTTTCTATTCGGGCATTTGAATGAGCACCCGCGGCCTCTTCGCCTGAATAAGACTTTAGGATGAATCGGCGTGCGGCAGCGGACGTTTGTGCAAGCGCGAAACGAGGTAACGAGATGAACTACGCGATTGAACCTCAATTACGGGAGAATTCATTCGCCTAATGGTTCGATTATACGGGCCGCGACTGCCGGGGACTTAAACCGCCCCGACCGTGCTCCGAGACACGCATCGAATGCTACGAATTGATTTTGCATTGTATTCAAATGCGACATGCCGCACGCGCTGCAGCCTCCTCCGCTTCTCCCTTTTTGAAGCGCCTCCGGGGGCCCGCTGTTTCGAATTGTTGCTCGTGCGCCATTACAGGGGTATCAGCGTAACTGGCCGCAGTCCCGCAAATATATTAATGCGCAAAGATGCTCGTGATATCGTTGACGCACGTGCACGTCCAGCCACGGCCCTGACACGCGTCGTGGAATGCGTGACACGCCGCTCACAACAAGAACGGCTATGGTTATAGCGTAGCTTCGGTGTGACATATGCGTCACAAATGCGCTTGCACAAATTACTTTAACGCGTTCGCCCTCAACCACGAGATATCTTGCGGTGAGCGCGTCTACCCTGAGCGACTGTCACGAGATATCTCGTTGTTCTTTTTCTTCGAAACATTGTAGATGCCACTGCAAAATTGTATTTGTGACCGATGTTGAATTCAAAGTGTCTCCGTTTTGCGTAATGCAACTTTTATTACACGCGACAAGGCGTTATTAATCCTCCCGACAGCGAAGCCTCAAAACATTGCTTCTTTCCTGAATCCCAAACATCGCAAGGAACCTTTGGAAGATGATCGACACATACGGAGGATATCATAAGAAAACACTACTCTAAAATAGATACCACAAAACTATCGATCCGTAACGGTGTATTCGATAAACTATTCCCTCAACGATACCAAATCTCCATATTAACACTCGATACTCGTCGGTCATATAATATCCACACGCCGTAAAAGTCGTTTGTGTCCATTTCTAACATCCAAAAGCCTTTAATCAAAATTACTCCGTACGACCATTCCCAATCCGACTCACTCTCACGAACTCTCCCCATTTGCGTTTTATCCCAAAACCACCTTTCCGCCAGGTCGCATCTGTTGAGCGGTAATTAAAAAAAAAAGAAGGAAAAAAAACCGAGAACCAAAAAACTCCGAGCCCCGCGGTATCGCGGCGTGGTAGCCGCGTAAATCTCGCGGCCGACCCTCGGCTCTGCAAATATCCTAATGGACGAAGATCAGGGCGATAACATTGACGCGCGCCCAAATGGCTTCCCCCAATCGTCGTCGGCCGGCGCAACGGCGCTGACTGGTCCCCATAATAGATCCTCGACGAAGAGTTACAGCATTGTTCTCCGTGGCCGGCCCGGTATCGTCGGCATCTCCTCCAGCGGGGCGCCATTCATCGGCGCTTCGCCGAGCGTGCACGCAAAGGGTATCCTGGGCACGGCGTAGATCGTGCACAGGGATAAGCGCCGGCACACGCACGATCCGCTCGAGCGTCGAGGGTAGAAATTTCATTTCCTGGATATATCTCCGGAGACAAATCGATCGTTCCGGAATTTCCCACGCGAGAAGCGGGAGATTCGCTTTGGCGCGGCCCTCGGCTTTTCCCTTGGACCGTGTGCAGGGTCCTTTAAACTCCCACCTCGCGTCGTGGCAGAAGCGCGCGACGTGCGGATCGCGGGCTTTTTTTTTGAAATTAATTTTTGGACATCGACCGCTAAGGTCGTTTGGCCCAGGACCTACCGTTTGACCGTTTTAGTGCCAGGGGTTTTGAAAAATCCGTGTCGGATCGTGCCACGAAGCGCGATAGCGCTTCCTTCATTTATTTGCGAATAATGCCGATCGATGCTTTTTTTTTTTCATCGAAATATCGTAAAAAATCAACCTTGGGACCCAATGTGTTAAAGAGAGACCGCTAACTACGCAGGTTGTTTACGATTATTTGAGAGAAAATTAGTAATTACGAGAGGAAACTCTGACAGACTTGCGACGAGATACCTTCGGAAGCGTTGCGAATTGGCGATCGTGACCAAACATCGCGACACGGTTCGCCACGATACGCGAACAGCGCGATCGCGCTGCGTGTCACTAAAACGGTTAAGGTTGGTTCCGAACCACCAGAGCTACGGTATACATATCGCATGGAAAAAGCAGAGGTGATGGGCGGGATTCGAACCTGGGTCTGCTGCGTGGCAGTCTGAGCCTCTATCCACTACACCACCATAGCTCCTCATGGACTTTTGTCGGTCCTCCTGTCGAGCGCGATGCGACCGTGGGAGGAATTCCTTGTGGTAAAAATTGGGGTACGGTAATAATGGATACTCCGGGAGGATTGCGTTTTTGTCCGTCCGGTGTCACGCTGTCGGATGGGTTCTTTTGGTCGAGGATTACTTAAGAGAGGAAAGAATCGCGCGTCGCACGGATCATGGACTTTTGTTGGCTCGCTTGTCAAGCGCGACGCAACCGTGGACCGTATTCTTGGGAATTAACTTCGGCTACGGAAATAATGGAAGGGCGGACGATAAGTTTCGTTGGATAAGACGTTCTACCGCGCGCTGTATCAGAAGCGTATTCATCGTTAAACATAAAATTTGAGTAATCGAATCTGCAATAGTCGTATAAAATTCTATTGGATCCTACTCGATCTATCAAAAATTCTCGGTGTCCGCGAAAGGCGAAATTCGTACCTTTCTCGAAATACAAGGCTAAGACAGAAATTTCGATATGTTCGAATATTACCACCACATCATCACATATTTAATACATCCATTACTACTGTATCCACTCAACTCCACCATCCTCCTCGCTCCCACAACACTCCCCAGGAGCAAAATCCCCGACGCTAAATTTACGCGAGTCTCTTATCAAAGCCCGTCCTATCTCACCCGGCTTATTCCCAAACAGCGAATAGAACCACCCCCCGCCCCCTTGCGTACGTGCAATTTTATCGAGGAGAAATACTCGCGAGTCGGTCCGCGAATCCGTCTCCTTCTCCTCCTCGTTCTAGCGACACGGCGGGATCTCCCAGGGGTATCCTTTCCGCCCCAACGACGATCCCGCCCTCTGCGCCGGATGTTTGTGGTTTGTTAGAAGGACGTAACAAATAAGGTAATCTTCCACACATATAGCCGGCTCGTCGAGGCCGAGCTCCACGCTGACTCTAAAGCAGCGGGGCCGGGTAAGGAGGAAGAAGGACGTCCGTCGTCGGAGGAGGGGAGAGAGGGCCGATGTCTGCGGCCGTCTACGTGCCTGCCCACGAACCGTTCTCGCCCTGGGGCCGCGCCAGTGTGTGGGTGAGAGGGTACACGCTCCGTGGGCAGACGGAGCTCCTCCGGCTGGTACACGTGGCGAAGGGTGAGAGAGAGAGAGAGAGAGAGAGGGAGAGCGGGGGCTCGAGAGAGGGAGGGCCGGGTTCGCGCATGCAAGAGACCCGCCGGCGGCTCTACGTGGCCGGAAAACTGGAAACACGGCCCTATATTCTGGATTTCTTCATTACGGGATCATGCGCGAAGGAGCGCGCGGCCGTGTTGGTGCGTGCAACCACCCCCGGGGTCAGGTGTGTGCGTGTCGTTAGGGAGACCCAAGAATTTCCGCCCAGCGTGGGGCGCAAGCCCGCGGTTCGCCGGTCAAAGCTGGCCGGCATTTTTCTCGGCGCCCATTTGGTGTCTAACCGATTCTCCCGCGGCTGGCTTTCCTCGGCCGTTATGCGCGTGGCGCAGCTGCGGGCGGGAAACGACTTCGGTAATGAATCCAAGGGCACCTTTGGCGCGCGAAGAAGGCGCTCAGGCTCCGGGGCGATTATCGCGAGAAACGGGACTGCGGACAGTTTTAATAACTTTCCTGAGAGGAAGAGCCGGGAGGAAAGCCAGGCGCGTTGTGGCCCTGGGACTCGAAGGTTTGAGAGTTAAGGATGGAGATATTTTTTTCTCCCCTTTTTCATTCGTTTTCGGGATCGAGTTTCGTTTGGCCGAAGTCTTACAGTTTAAGGTGCCTTCTGATAAACTAGAGCTATAGTATGAGTATCGTATGAAAAAATCAGAGGTGATGGACGAGATTCAAAACCGGATCTTTTTTTTTTTATATTAATTTTTCGGCACCGACTGCTAAGGTCATTTGGCCTAGGACCTAGTGTTTAAGGTGGCTTCCGAACCACCAGAGCTACGGTGTACATATCGCATAGAAAAAGTAGAGGTGATGGGCGAGATTCGAACCCGGATCTTCCGCGTGGAAGACCGAGCCTCTATGCACTACATCGCCGTAGCTCAAAGGAGATTCAGAGTCCCACTGTGGAGCATTGATGTTTAAGTCGGATCCGAAATGTATCGCGTAACGCGTGCTTCGCGTTTTGCGCTCGAATTGTAATGGTGTGCGCCTCGTGGCGGTTGACCTGGACCGTGGAGTATTTAGGATGCGTCACAGCGGGAAAATTTGAGATGCTAGCTACGCGAGTGTAATATCGCATCCTCTTGTCGCATATTTACTTTTACGAGTATAACGCATTTCAAAGTACACGAATGCAACGTAACCGTAGCCTTTTTGGGGCGAAATCTTTTATAGCGAAAAAAACACGACTTGATTTTTCGCTCGATCACGTTTTCACTTTATATCCAACGGCAATACGAGGAACGAAAAAGAATCGAGCGAACAATAAAAATACACGATAAAAATAACATCCACGCGTGTAGCCATCGAGTATGATAGCTGAAACAAACGTATACATTTGTTTTACCATCATCGAAAGGGTTGACCGCGGATTCTATGTCGAGTCATCGAACGGTTTATACCTCCCGGAGAACTGCACGGATCCGAAGGAATATCGGATTTCATATTACACGTTAAAGAATTACGCGTAGAAGCAAGGGAAAATAATACGATAATTGGTTTATTTTTCATTACAGTTTCAGCTTTAACTGCTAAGGTCATTCGCCGAGAATTGGTTTCCAACTCGATTATCGAGAAGGGTATGTTAATACGGCGTTAATACACTTAACGATCGAGCCACTTGGAAATTAAACGATTAACCGCGGGAAATGATTGAATTGCATGCCCAAGGTGTACAAAAGGTTGTTGTTATAACGTTATTAGGTTTATCGTAAGGTTGCACGCTCACGCGCCGCAGCTCGGCGGGCGTAAATAAAGCGATAGACCGCCGATGGCACGCACGGAACAAATACATAATTTTCAAAGTTCCATGCATAACGTAGCGACTCGTACGCCATATCTGGGCGTCAAGAACGGCTCGTAAATTCGCGCGATATTAATTCCAGGCCCATTTACGGGCGTATCGGAAAAGCCCGTATCGATCTTCGGAGCGCCAAGCGCTGGTAATCGCAGAAATCTGGCGAGCGCTGGTCGGAGCACCGATCGGAGCCGCTTACGAAATACACTTCCGTGCGAGAGATAACTGCGGGTTCAATGGTCCGTATTCCTGCTTTTATCGCAGCGGCAATTATAACCTTGCGCTTTGGCGCGCCCGCGCACAAAAGCGCCTCGTTAGAAATCGACGGTTAGGTCAGTCCTTCGCGCGCGAATTTCTGCGATAAAGCTCTGAAGAGATCGGCATGGGAGAAACTCGCGAGACTCGAGATTCGCTATCCTTGATTATCATTCGTGGCTGAGGGGGGTGGGGCGATCGAACACGCACGATGTTACCGATTCACGCGCGGATCTTGGGCACTCAGCGCCGATTCTGACAAACATTGGATCCTGCGGAATTACGAGGGCGCAGTGGAGAGAGGTTTGGACCTCTAGGTGGAAGGATTGAGGTTCGAGCACTGGCCATTACGTCGGGATAATTTTGCATGTGACACGTATGCAGGATCCGTGAAAGCGATTTATATAGTTGGATAAATCGACACTGGAATCTATCGCTCGTTGAACCATTTTTTGTTAATAACGCATTATTTAGAAAAGCTATTACAGGGAAATAACACAATACCTACCTAAAACAACTCTAAACTTATCAAAGACTGTCGGCTCTCACCGCACACACCCTGTGTCTCAATATTAGTATAAATCAATCATTATCATAGAAACTCGATGTACCCGATATCTTTTTGATATCAAAGCCCAGAAGATAAAATACAAAACCGTTTATGTCCATCGCGGCTTCTCATCTTTGACGTTACAATCGTGTTTACCTGCCGACTTCTCCGGCACTTGAGCTCTCCAGGATTTCGAGACCCGATCCTACACGTACATCGCACCACCGTAAGTCCACCTCGAGAGCCGAGATCCTAGGCCAAACTGCCTTAAAGGTCCGTGTTGAAAATCAAGGAAAAAGAAAGCATCGCATGGGTAACAACGTAAAACCGGGGAGCGCCGGTGAGTTCGGAGGACGGGAGTTCGAAGAATGGAAACCGACGGGAGTAACAGGTCTGAAAGGAGGAGGCCGACCGGTGAAAGTTAAGGGTAACTGCGAAGACGAGTGCGCAAGTTTATGGTTTCCCTGGAGAGGAGCAAGTGTCTTGATCGATTTTCCCGCATGCACGCTTTCGGCCACCTTTCCGTTTACAAAGACCGAGGGGCCGCTGGATCGAGCTTCGGTATACCCAGGCGCCGAGTCCTTGGGCGAATAAGGAAGAGGAAGAGGTCCTGGAGGAGGAGGAGCAGGAGAAGGAGAAGGAAGAAGAGGTGGAGGAGAAGGAGGAGGGTCGCCTCGCCGAGGGTAATGGAAGAGATTTGGGGAAAGCAAGTGTTGCGGCCGAGATAATGTATCGAACAGGGATCGTCGTCCAACGCGGCGTCACGATCTTTATTTTACGGCGCTTTCTCCCTTCCGTTAAAACGACGCACCGTCCCTGTAATAAATTGTATTTAGCAGTAGCCAGGACGGCGCAAACTTTCGCAGCGGCCGCCTAATGCAATTGAGTAGTTCGTTGAAACGCCACAGGAGACTCGCGTGCTTCCGGGCTCGTTGGCGCGTTGACATTGCATTTTATTAGCGTCTATGACCCGGCCGTCCTGCGTTTTAATCCAACTGCAAAGCCAATACGCCATCCTCGGCGGTAATGGACATTAATCCTCGTTTCGTAGAGGGAAATAAGCGCAAAAGTGTTGGCCGCCGCTGGAACTATATCATCTCCGAGTGACGTTTCATAACGCGGCGCGCGCTGGCCGTCGGTCCGGCCGGGAATGGTGGAAAAATAGAGTTAAAGATTCGATGGACGGAAGTGATTGAATCGTAATCCAACGAGATATCTATGGGCGTTAACCTAGGGCGCCGAGGGAGGCGCGAGGGCTGATGAAAATTTTTATTGAAATTTCGTAAGGCGCGGCGGTACCCATCCCTTCGATCGGACCCACCGCGAACCTTAATCCAGGTCGTACTGGAAAATTGTATTCCCACCTACCATACGCCGTGGCTCTGGGCCGCTGCGCTCAACTTCGAGACTCTCATTTCCATACAAGAACACGAGCCGCAATATACATATTTCAAGAGGAGAATTCCGGCATCGGCACTGCCACTCCGATACCGGGGAGAGTAGATAAATTTGGGTGATTTTGTTGGGCAAACAAAATTCGAAATCCCCCAATAAAAGGATATCGGCCGAATCTATACCTTTGGAAACGTGACGTAAACTTCGCCGACCGGGGGGAAATCGATGGGCGGATAGTGGATGTAAATACCTTTGTGCGGCCGCCTTCGAAAAATTTGGTATGTAGCGATCGCGACGGGGATCGATGAAATTGCGATGAATAATATTTTGACTTCGACCGACGCTCCGGATGGAATTTTTTGATAAATCAACCGGCTGGTTAGAGACAACGTGCTGGCGCATGAATCCGATCGAATCGCCCATCCAGAGCTTGCGATTGGGCGCTAGAAATTATGATTCGTCTTCTAATACGAAAACGTGCTTAATATTTATATTCATTTTTATTTATTAAACTGCATGTAAAGGTAATGAGGTGCGTATGTAGCTTTCCGATAAATTAGACACTCGACCCTAAATATTCGTTAAAATTGACCGTCACACTTCGGGTTGAATAAAAACAGAGTATATTAAACCAGCAGTCCGCTTTAACCATTCTCCAATATACAACAGCACTATCATTGTAAGAAAAACAACATAAATGATTCTTTTCGCACTCCATATTATCCGCGATGAGCAGCGCGTGGCGCAAAATCAGCTTCGAATCCGCACTGTCGCCGAACTAAAATCAGCGTAAATCGGTTCGCTAAATACACACGTTTCCATCCAATGGAACTACTCCCGACCGATCGATGATAGGATTACTGCTCGACCGATATTTCGCATTTAATTAAGCGAGATACGGTTAACGTCTCATTGAGGAACACAATATCTCACGTCCCCCTTTCCACCTGCGAAAGGATAAAACATCCATCCGTTCGTTCCCAATGGTGGCCGCAAAAAGAAGGCACGTCCACGCTCCGGATTATCCCTGGAAATAATTAGCGCGGTCGATCACCGTGTCCACTTACCGGGTGAGAAACAAGTAAACCTATAAAAATACCATTATCCCGGTGGCGCAAGTGCAACGGTTCGCACACAGGGACGAGCGAGGGAGGGAGAGGGCCGGGAGTTGGAGGAAGGGAACAGGAGTGAAACAGCGGTGGGAGCGAGGAGGGAGGAGAGGAGGGATCCGTTAATGAATTTCGAACCTGGAAGCGCTTCGTTCCCTATATCCTGGAGACTCTCATTACGTGAGAAGCTTTAAGAATTTCTGGTGCTCGTAATTCACTGCGATTCTGGAAGACCGGAAGGTTGCTAGAACCGAAACGTACTCACGACGCCATTAGAATGTTCATTCTTCCCCGAAGGCCCTCCCTGCTACGGTGATAAACCATTAATTATTCGACCGGAGCGACATTGGTCGAAGACTCTATGTCCTTGCGATTGTTCTCCTTCCCGCTGTACGTTAAACGCCCGAGCGCTCGCCCGAATATCTTGGCACGCATAAGAGTCATGATCGTCCTTTGTTTCGTTCAGCATCGATTATCGAAGTTGCCCGGCATCGAACTTGTTGGACCGACCGCTTAATGGTTACGTCCCTAATATTGGTATCGCGTGAAAAAGCACGGAGATGGCCAATTAAGCGATTTAGCCTAAGTCCTACTTTTTGGGACGAGTTCCGAATCGTTCATCCCTTGCCCTGTGATTTAATACTAAGTCTACCAGCCACTTTCTGGACATATTTATATACACTACATATGCCTCCAAAGAAAAAGAGGGCTGAGAAGAGGTGTCAATGGATTAATAGAACGATCACACGGTCTGCGGTGAAATCGTGTAAAATGTAAAAAAGTGTTCTCTTATAAAATACCTCGATTTTTCTAATAAATTACTAACCGGTCATTTTGAAACCGGCCATTCCAGGATTCGAGAAATCGACCCTAAGTCCCACCAATCGCACACGACTTACGGAATGTAAATACACGTGTAAAGTACAACTATTTTAATTTCGTAAGATATTTGATAAACAATTACGAACAAATCATAGGTGAACAAGAAAGGTGTCGTACCTATTAGGAAGATATAACGATATTTAAATTTAGCCCGACCGACGTACCACGGGCGAGACCAGTGATAATCAGTTTTGACCCGAATACCTGACCTCGAGCCTCACACATGGTTGTAGGGCAAAGGGTTAACGTAGTTATTATGTCGCGTGGATACCTCCACGAGTGATATTCGCTGCTCGAACTTGTAAACTTGAATACGATTATCGTTTAATTTTAGGGATTAATTATCGCCCCTGTGTAGGTCACTATCGATACGTACTTTAAACTAGAACGCATTATACATAGGAGGGAAACGTTTATGGGCAACAACTTGCAACGGAATACGGGCTTTTAGTTCCCACAGAACGGTATCGCGCGAAACAATTATTCTTTAACCTTCAGCATCGATCATCCTGGTAATCGAGCAGGTTCAACCGAGGGTGTGCGCGCGCGTTATAAATGAATCAGACGTCGGTCGTCTTTGGGGCTACAAATACGACCACCGGCACGTAGCTCGGAATTTCCCCGTATAACTCCATTGATTGACTTGCAAGCCGGCGGAGTTACACCGCAACGCTTACCGCGCATCTCGGGCATAACTTCCATCGTGGAGATCAGCGCGGTTAATATAATAATTGCAACAGCGAGCTGACTGCGTTACCGAGTAATAATGCGATGTTTCGCAAACGGGCCGTGAAATAACGTTTCACGTTTGGTCTGGCATGGCCGAAGCTAAAACAATCCGCGGAGGGGGGAGGCGGGAAGACGGGACGAAGCGGCCACGATTTATATACCAGAAGATGTGGACGATAATTGGCCGCGGCGGCCAGGTGGGTAATTTGTCAGGTACGCGTAATGAAGCATCGGCTGTAAGGTAAATATTGCCCCACGCTTACGCGCTGTCCTTTGCACTCCGGCAAGTGGAAACATTTCTCTATGAGAGCTGATTCGGTGCTCGATCATATTGCCCTGACATTATTGTTGTCGGGCCGGCTTTATTGTTGATCATACACGTGTGGCGTGTAAACCCATGCGACTCTTCATAATTCGACACGCGTCAATAAGCCCCAATGCCCCTGAGTGAGCTTTATTGCACTGCCGTATTTACATGAGATTTATGCGTTTCGCTGGATTCGCATTCACGCCGAGGCGTCAAAAGCGGCATCGCCATTGAACTGGCAGTTTCGAGGTGAGACTCGGCGGGGATTTTAATACCTTACGCGAAAATCGGCGCACCTGCCGAACTATCGCGCCGGATGAATTTGTAATTAAATACGGATCAACGCGATAGGTTACGATTACAAGTGGTACCGCCATTGTGAAATACGATCAAAATTCAGCGACACAAATATCGGCCGTACCTCGGCCCAAATTTATCGGGGATAAAGGTGGTTTTGAGACGAATATAAATCGCGCGTCTGATTGCATTACTCCCAACATCGAGGAGGGCGAAAATGTTGATCGTGAAAAAATGTGAAAAAGGGATGATCGAGAACGAGGTTAACTCCGCATCGATTGGCTGGCGGTGCGAGCAAAGAACGCGCTGTGGTAGTCGCTCACCGATGTTGATTAAGAGCAATACTCATTGGCGCCATACGCGAGTTCTAATAAAGAGAAATACACACGTAGACGTAAGATTTCTCGCGCAATATCCCGCAGCAAGTTACAACCAACTCAAACATTTCCACCCCGGGGCCGGGGGTAAATAAACTGGCTGAAGTATTTAGGGAGCAAACAAGCCGACGGAGGGTCCCTCGGTTCTTTTCCCGCGCCAAACGGCATATGATATCCTAGAAATTTCCACGCCTCCTTCTCCCTCCCCTCCCCTCGCTCGCCCCCTTTGCAAATCTAATTTGCGCGTTATTACTCCGACAGTGCTGTGCGCAAGTTTATCGAGAAGCGGTTCCTTCTCCTTCGAAAGAGCGCTCCCTCATGAGAAACGTTATAAACAACTCCGTCCTCCTTTCCCCTCCCTCCCACCCCCTCCTCTCGGCCTCTTTAAGCGCGCCCTCCCATCGCTCGCGTCTCCTTTCATCGCCCCCCTGCGGATTCCCGCTTTGTAAGCGACGCGTTAATGTTGCATTTTTCCGTGCCGCTAAAGGGAGGCGTAATAAGACGTTGGAATACTCTAAATATTTAGCGAACAAACACACTCGTGGGCCCATGAATGTTGGCCGCCCTGATTTTCCCCGATGGCTCTTTCCGCCGGCGCTCAGCTGCGGGGGCTCGAACGACCGTGCCGGAACGTGGCATAAGAGCGCGATTCGTTACTGGGGAGATGGCAATCGTGTCCAGCCAGGAAGAGGAAATTCTTTGCGCGTATCTTCTCTTTTTAGCGAGTGCGAGGGAAAGAAGGGATCGAATACCAAGGATAGTTAGGAGGCTTCGGAAGGACGCTTAAATTATTATACAGGGTGTAATGATATAAAAGCAATGGATATAGTAGCTGTATAACTTTGCTTGCGCGTGTCTTTTTTTTGGGTATTCGAGGTTTTATCGTAGAAACTGGTGATTTATTTATGACTCAAAGAATTGTCCATCGTCGACCATTACTTTCTTCTATCTTTTGGACAGTGTGCGAATTTCTCGTTGAAAAAATTGATCGACTTTTGAAGCGATGCACAAATCGAAAATGGCGGAAGCAAAGTTATACATTTAATATATATATATTTAGTCTCAAGGAATTATGCGTGATCTCAGTGACGATAGGACGAGAACTGTCCGCTGCTGCCCTTTTTACATTACGCGTCACAATACGCAGTCTCAACAGTACGTGGAGCCCGAAACCTAATCGAAATCAAAATATTACCGCTCGCGCTCTGCGTGTCAGAGACGTAGTGTAAACTCTTACACCAGCGACGAATCAATTTTCGGCCAAGTGGTCAGCCTTGATAAGACACCCACGCTGCAAACGCCGGTTATCCGTGATAAAATACTTTTATTAGGGAGTCTGTCTTTGTAACCAGGCGGAGCCCTTTGGAAGGACGTAAATTTTCTTCCGTGCGTAGATAAACCGATGATCCTGTTTGAGGCAATCTGCAACTCGCACACCGTATATCTTGTAATCGAACGTCGATGATGGATTATTACAGTTTCAGGACAGAAAGATTGCTCCTAACACGGGGAAAATTGGATCCTTCGCGTCGATGAAACACGGCGTAATATAATAGGACGAGAAATTTCTTTAATTTGCAGAACGAAGAAACGCATTACGGATCCAAACAGTGGGGAAATTTGTTCGTAATTTAAGCGAAGTAATTTCAAATATATAATTTCTACTTCCACGAGTATTAGGTTCATCAGTTTTTCCTTCTCCCCGCTGAAGTTAATCCCATTACGATTTCTATTGAAACGTGGAATGGTTCACTGTGCGCTTGCTTGGAGTTATATAAATACAAAAAATTGTCGTTAGGCTAAGATACTTTATATTTGTCCATCATATATTCTCTTTCGCGCAAAACTATAAAATCGGTATTATCGACTGGAGTTTAATTTATTTGATGAAAACGCGCGTTATACGCGTATATGGCATAAATAATCATAGCAGCAATTTATGTAATAAACGCAACATATTATCCATATTTTGTAAATACGCAGGTATTAACGAGTATCACTCGTATATCTTTTCAATACTGCACGAACGTATAAATAGCAATATTTTCGATAAACAAGTAAAACATTTCAAATGTTCAACGCGGAATCATTATTAAACCGTAAAACCGAGCACGGGGCGAGGCTGAACCATGCAACATTTATAGCTGACAGGTTCGTTAAATTATAAACACCGATTGATTTAGTCTATACCAAATTATGCTTAGCCATTTATCGCTGCAAGACTCGCTTTACGTACGATGCATATCGATACAGAGGTGCGACAAGACAGGCGAACTCGATTAAGGGTAAATCACGAGGTCGGCGCGTCTAGTAATCAGTTAGAATTCTACTCTAAATCTCGTGCCTTGTGCGGATCGTTGTACCCGCTATCGGTTTGAAGTGCGCGCGATAGTAAATTCATCCTTTAGCAACTCCTCCATCGATGAATATTCCATCATATGGCGGAATAATGGAATGTACACGGTACGTGCCTCATCCTCCCTTATTACAGTTACAGTTCCGTTTCTATCGCGGCTCTTGGCGAATCTCTCCTAATACGAGGCGAGATACCGCGGTTATTCCGCGGATCTCGATCCGCGAGATTATTGCAAGAAACCCTGGGCGTTTACACTGCGCGCCAGCCAGGTCGATAAAGTTTATGCCTCATCTTGGTTACAAATTATCGCGCCGCTGGTATACTTCAATATTCCCTCGTTCCTCCAGCCCTTCGATCGATATATCGACTTCGGTATATAGAACGTCATACCGTAAACAAATGATTATACGCTACCGCGCGATATCGAGTATCGAGTACGGGTAGAAGCGCCGGATTATGTTCTTATCCTTAGTGCGTATACACGCGTCAGATTTTGAAATTCATGAACAATATGTTCGAGCATTCCGTATTAATCGTCGGCGTTACATTAGACATAGAATATCTTAATCAGAGTTAAGAGCGGTTAATATCGAGCTTTTATCGATTTCATTTTCGAAAGAGCGTTGAAAACGGGATCTCTAAATCGATGTTTTATACGTGGTATCGCCGAGAAACGGACAGAGGTCGTCTGTCTGAGAACGTACAGGATATCCTGCGTCACGACTCGTGGATTAGGGATCACGCGCGGAGGAAGAGGGGACGATTTCGGAAGTAGAGGAAAAAGCCCCGGAAGCACGGTAGAGTCCTAGAGGCAGCTCGCGAGAAGCTCGTACATCGCAAAGTCGCGGGCAGATCGTCGATTAATTATCAGTCACTTTTCATATTAATCCTCTGTTCCTCAATAACTCCGCATCGAACACCAATAAACACTACATACGTAACAAGTTCCTCGTGCACAGCTAGTCCTATTTAAAAACCGATTATCCCACGCAAATATCCACCAATCGCACGGTATGACCCCCTTTCCAGCTATCTCTACGCACCTTAATCGTGAGAAAAAGGAAGAAAAAAGAAGAGACAAGAATCACTCTTCACATCCCCTCATTAACCGCGAGAGTGTAACACACCGATCATGGCCGCGAATGTAAAGGAATATCCGCGTACGCGCGATGGCCTCGATATTTCACGAGCGGTTCCCGAAGGGTGCCACGTACGTATGTACGTACCCCCCCCCCTCCCCCTCCGCCCATACACGCCCAGTGTTGTAGAAGGGAAGCCCGTGCAAACGGTCCTGAAGTAGAATCACAAGTGCACTTTTCTCGAAATATAAATCGCAGTCGGTCCGCGGTAAGTGCCCTTACATTCAAGAAACATTGTTCATAGCCGGGGTAGGAACACTTTTCCATACGAGCGGATAAAAAATGATCGGAACCGACCAGCGTCGCCCGCGGCGAAGGCAGGATGGGGGATTATAAATCTCCCCTATCCGAGGATCCGATCGCTTTGCGAAATTTCAACGGGCCGCGGTTATCGTTTGTATCGCGGGCACGCCTCGAACTACGACGCTAACCTGCATTTCTGCCGCGATGCATTTCACCGCATCGTGAGCGCAGCCCATGACGGCTCCGCTCGGTCGAGGGAACGGCCCCGAACTCGGAAGCAACAAATTGCCTCGTCTAACATAACAAACAGGTTGCGGAGCCAACGCGTCGCCCGGGTAATGCTCCTGGGTGTTACTGTCCGCCGAGAGACAAAAAATTATCACTTCCAGTGGCCATGCTCCGACTATACGGTGTGTATATCGTAAGAGCTCGCGCTATGTCTCTGACGCAGTGATAACGAGGGGCGTATCTTGATTTCGATTAGGTTTCGGGCTTCACGTACTGTTGAGATGCTGTAGTGTGACGCGTAATGTGAAAAGGGTGGCTGTGGACAGTACTTGTTCTACCGTCACTGAGGTGACGCGTCATTTCTTGAGACCGAATACGTGTATTAGTTGCTTTTTTATTATTGTATAATGGGTGGTTTTCCAACAAAACGTTTGCTTTTGTTTTTTTAGTACTTTGGGAGTGAAAGGGTGGATGTTTTAATTTTATGATTTTGCGCTGTGTTCATTGTGCGAGCATTGTGTGTGTATCGATTCTGTCGGTGGGTGGAGAGCGAATGTCCGTAGAATAAGTCGTTTTGATAGTAAATTTAGAAAGAATTCTGTATAATTATTTTTGTTCGATATTCGTGAAGAATGATGGAGAAAATGATTTCAAATACGAGATGTGCACGATGCAATGGAAAATAGAGATTGGCTCTTCTACTTCCAGGATACGGATATATAATAAATATTGGGTTGAGGAATAAATTTGTGTCGTTTTTAAACGTTTTATGTATCCTACCGTAAGTACCATACGTCGAACGTAAACTTCTTTAAATACCTTCAAAACCTTTATTTTACAACCTGAATCATTTGTAATCGATCGATCTCTCTGTTTTCGGCGAAGAGCGCGAGACATTGCTCACGCCAGCTTGTCGATCATCCGTTGCTCTTTAACTTAAATTTCCTTTGTTGTTGATGAAATTATTGTTATCCATGTTCATGTCCGCCCAAGCGTCACTCGAGCCACGATTGAACTCGAACGAGGGGTCGTTGATGTTTACCTTTAACGACTCGAAGCGTCATTATCCAAAGGGCATAAAAGCGCAAGCTCGAGCAAAATAAAACAAACAATTATACACGACGCAAAAAAAAACAATAAAAAATATATACATGAAATAAAAAGAAACAAAGACCAGCAATAAAGAACGATCGCACACACGAATATAATAGGACCAAAAACGACAGGAACTTATACCTCGGCCCAATATAAACGCACGGGTGTGCGGGCGGACACTTGGGCCGTGTGTGTGCGGCACACCTCGCGAGCTCCTCGGTGCCCGTTTCGCGTCACCGACGGCCATTTGTCGTTGGAGGGGCTTTGAACGAGCGATTCGCTTAACATCGAGTCAACAGCAGATAAAACCAGGATCGATCGCCCTCGTATAATGGCCGATCGGAGTCCAATGTCGCGTATCCTCGCATTAGCTTTTTGTCTCTAACGAAGGGTGGCCGTCCTTCCTCTCGGAGAGAATGGCTCGCATTCTCCCTATCCCTGGATCTCGTTTATTTTTTCGAATTTCCACAGAGAGAACGAGGGAGGCAAAAAAAGGTTGGGGGTGTGGCGGCGGCCTCTCGCGGGACGAAGCCGGATCGCGACGGGGGAAAGGATTAATAACTTTCGCGTATTGTAAACGGGACGAAATGACGCGTGGTACCCGCCACGCGTTGGTCAAACGGGAAAACATTGGGATTTCTCGCAGTAGATATTTTTCGTTAAAGCCGAGCATCGATTGCCCTCCCGTTGGATTTCAAACCTGCATCCGCGTTCGTTCGTTCCTTCGATTTAATCGTCCTCGAATCACGGGCTCGCTGTCATATGAAATATATTTGAAAGGAGGATCGATGTGTATTTGTGGAATCGCGTTTAACGATTTCTACAGGTCCGATCTCTGGTGTTCCTTATCCGCGGAGAGGTGGACTATCTTCGATTTACGTCTCTTTCGTCATTAAACACTGAGGACTAACGGCCAACGGTTTGCAATCTGCGTATCTACATTCGTTTGCGAATTATCGTCAAGAATCGCGCTTTACGCGCGAGCTAGTTTCGCTGCGTTTACACAAGTTTCATCTTCGGTTCCGTGGCAAGTTCATTGTCAGATGAATATTCTTAAAATAGTTCAGGGTTAACTACAACCGCAGTTATTATCATCAAATAAATCTTCATCAGCTTCGAAGAAAAATACGACGAATAGCTAGAAGATCGTCGGTGTCCGAGAAAATTATTTTTAACGATCATAAACGAGCATCGTAAATAGTTTTACATCCAACACTATACGTGGTCTCGCATATATACGTAATTGATAAAGGAAAAACTTCAAAAGAAAATAGCAATGCATACAAAAAAAAAATATATGTCATTCAAAATATTTTTCTTGCAAGCCTAGAAAAATCTTTCGATGAGCAATCCAATGATTAACGATTTAAACTCAGTGTATAATTATATTTATATTTTTCTTTATAATTATATTTCTATATCCTTTATAGCCACGTCTGATAAGGTCCTCCTTCAAAAGAACGAAACGTAACGTCTTCAAATTGAGTAAAGGATCCCGCTTCGCGAATCTTTTGTGTTTTGCTCGAACAACATCATACACCCGTACATTAAGCCTAGAAAAATTCCCCGCTATCACCAAGGAAAGTTCCAGAGCGTAACGACACGATCCTTCCGAGGAAAGGTAGTTCGTATTTCACGTACAACGTCGGAAAGACTTTACCGAAATGACACTTTTAATTGTACTTCGGGGCGGCCTGGTAGGCGGTGACGAATGTAGTATACTCGCACTAAACGTCAGATCGTTTCCACGTTCATTACGCCGGGATCGGAGAGAGCCAGAAACGAAACGGTGCCCTTACCGGGTCGTTTACTGCGGACCCATTTCAACTTCTCCGCGAGGACGTTACGCGGATGACGCAAACTTGACGATTCTGTCCTTGCTTTATGCCCCGCACGGTTACGCGCTTGTTTCGCGCGGAGATAGTCTCTTGGCATAGCGGTCGCCAACCTTCAGGCCTGGCCCAGCGATCGCCAACCTCCTCACGAATTGCTGAATTCATAATATTAAGCGAAAGTGCATTGAGAACTTACAAAAATTGGCGATCCAAATGTGGGAATTTCTTAGAACATAATTTTTGTTCTATTATGAATGAAGCAAGAAATGTGAATGATGATCATCCTTTTTTTTTTTTGTGGAACAGCAACGTTTTTTCGCGGACCATCGGTTGACGAGCGCTGTTCTAGCTGGTGACAGGCGGATGTATGTGCCACCCTCCGAACGAGGGTGCATCGCACGGCGTCTCCTAGAGGGACGTTTCGAACGAAGGCCCGTTAACGTGGTTGTCACGTAACCACCGCGGTGGCGGAAAAAGAACCTCTCGGGATTGTAACGTTTAATTTCGGGAAGGTTAAGGATTATGGAGTTGAGCCGAGGCTTTGCGCTTCCAGTCGACGTAGCGCGGCCGATTAAACGGACGATAATGCGAGGTAAGTTGAGATTTATTCCGAAAAGGGGACTTTAGCGGTGGTGCTACGTAAGGGAATACGTATGTGCCTCGTAGCGAGTATTTTTAGAAGCATTTTCCGAGGTGTGACCAAATTGGACTCGTGTCGAAGTGTGATCTTCTGAAGTCTTTGAAAGATCGATCTCAAATCAAATAATAGCAAAGCTTTAAATCGTGAAAAATGAACATCTGAAAAAAAAACCGTAAGCATGGAATAAAGCCGCTTAGAAATTACACGAATCAGAAGTGATTCACTAAAATACCACTCGAACTTGAATCATAAAATTTTATTTTTAAAGACTTTAGAGTCTCATAAAACAAAACAGTAATAAACTCACAACTATCACAGCAGCTTGCCACTAGATTCTTCTTCGGTTTATCAAAGATAAGGAGACACGCGCGATTCACCTACTATTTAATCAAACTACGCGCCGCTAAATAACCAAGTAACGATGACGAATCGTCGGTGCGATCGAAACGAGGGTCGCATTCGAAATGGTCATAGTCCATCCGATCGTAATCCCATCGAGGAGGATTTCTTCGCGAATGAAGCACCAGCAGCACGGTAACCTCGGCCAAAGCTTCGTAACCGGCGAATCGAAGTGGGATGAGCGGCTAGTTCCGAGAAAAGTGGCTTTTTTCTACGATGCGGGTAATAATTTAGCCAGCCTTTCCCTTCATAGTTACGCAGGGAACTTTTCGAGGGCAGAGGGCTTTAACGCCCTTCCTAAGGGCGGTTGCTCTCCCCAAAAGGCGGCCTGGGGCGCGCCCCTTACGTCCTTAATGTACCGCCCAATCGAGATTGAGCGATGGGCTGGACGTATCGAATAAAAACGTAAAGTGCATTTACGCATCCAACCTCCGTCGCTCGCAGCGTTTCCCGCGACTCCGAATACTTCTCGGGAGCCGTCGTACCTTGTCACGATGGAAATAGGTAAATGAATTCTGCGACGTGGAATTGAAGTTTAATTCCTTACGATAGAAGAAGATTTCAGAGCGTGTCACGGAGAAATGGCGTTTGTGTAACGACGGATCTTAGGGTCTTTCGATTTTACCTTGAATAAATTGTACGTAGATGTGGATCCTTCACGGTGCATTATTATTTGTTATAAGTTTCTAGAATTAGATAAAGGAGTCAATGACGTATGTCGATCGATGTGAGATGTACGGTATTAACTCTTTTCTTTGATTAGTAAAAAATCATCGTTCAAGTAGAATTTTATTTATCGTAATTTCTAGAATAGCAGTTTTTCACGTAAGAATACCATATCACGAGAAGTATGTTGAGAAACGAACTCTTTTATAATCTGTTTGGTGTTAATTAAATACGAGGCAAATTCTTTCACGCCAATTTTGTGCTTTTCAGAAAACGTATGCTCGAGCAGAATGTGACCGTGTGAGAAACTTATCAACATATACAGTAATCGATTGACTAACGGGCCACGGACAAAGTTCAAGTTTCATCATCCTCTATGGACCCTTGTCTCCCGAACGATCGCGTTTTTTTTTCACATGTACATAAGTAAGCCAAATCCAATATTGGAAAGCTGCCTATCCAATATAGGAAAATATTCCGGCTCGCTTCCGCAAATCTGAAAATACTTACAGCATCGGAATGGAAAAACTAATGCTTGTCCATATTTACAAGAAACTCTTGTACGGCGTAAAAATAGCGTGCATAAATTACTAATATTACTAAAGTATCCCTGATAACATTAATAAGACAAAAACTACGTTCGAGTTGTTTAACAAAAAACCACAAGCTAAAACTACAGAGTGCCCTAAAAATATGTAATCACTTTTTGATCACCCATTACACATATATCTACTTTCGATTCAAGTCCTCATTAGTATATATACAATTCTAATAAAATATATCATGTAAAATCTAATATCAGCAAAAAAAAAACACGAGCCTTCCACCATTTTCCAAGAACAGTTGAAGATATAAATAACGAACGTACGAATAACGGGCGGATAAGAAGCGACTAGATTTTCCGCGACACCCCGTATTTACGTCGGACCGTTAGAACTTCGAGTCTGATTCCTTGATTTCTAAGGCAAAGTTTACTGTATTAGAGGATGAAACGCAAGTTTACTGGCCGCCAAAGAAGGGTGCCGAGGAGCGTTCGGTGCTTAGCAGTGGGTATAGCGGAGGTTGCCTTTGGTGCGCGAATAAGAAGCGGGACAAGAAACGATCCGGCGTGCAAGTTTCGCCTGGCGCTAATTACTCGGAGGGGGATACGCGTTTGACACATCCCTTTCGACAATAATTACGCGTCTGTTTTACCTCGCAATGTATTTCGCAGCGGCGTCAACGGCCGCGGAAGCTGCGGGGAGGGGGGAGATTTAACTCCTTCCATTATTAAACGGCGGTTAATTATTTGCTTTCGACACAGTCGGATTATCCACGTTTACATATCGTGCGCATGTTTAACGGGCCCGTTTGTACTCCGTGGCTCGTCGAAAATAACGCGGTTATTTTCCGTCCTACGGAAATTTCCCCAATTTCGGGAGAGGATTTGCGGGAGACGCGCAACTGTAACAAAATTTACCTAATTTTTTTTCCCCTCTCCCCTCCCCCCCACTAGCGCCAGTTTGCCAGGTTCTAACGAATCTCAGGGCCGATCCTACATTTGGCTTTACTGCCGCCCATTCGAAACTTTGCCCACGGTTAAATATTTCGGCGAGTGTGTCGAAAAAAAGCCACTTCGGGAAACTTCAAGTAACGGCCAAGGGTGAGGGAGCTGAAAGTAAGGGGGAAGGGAGGGGACGAATGGAAAAAGTTTCTGGCTTGGTCTGATTAACGGGAGATATGTCACGGTCCGAAGTCGTTGTAAGTAACGAAAACCAATTAACCATGGACAACGATCGTGAACTAATTTTTAGTACGGTAATTCTTTGGAGTGCCCGTCCTCGTAAATCTGTTTTAAATCGTTGTTCGGCATAACGCCCGTCGTTTCCGCAAGACTGTCGTTTTTAAATCGCTTTTAATTCCGCCCTTTGATACGCGCGGAAAGTAGGGAAATCTCATTAAGGTAACGCGGATTGTCAATTTTGAATAAATTAACCGTGATTCGAGGCATAAAATCGCGTATCGAAATGTAAATCCTACAAAATATCCGCTTTAATAACTCGATGCGCGAAGCGATTACGCATTAATTTTTCACGGACAGGAGCCCGCGTGTATTTTTAAAAAACAGTCTCACGAATGAGCCACGTCGAAGACGAACCGGAAATTCCCAGTAATGGCTTATTTCAAAAGACGATGAAGATTTATCGGCAAAGATCCGACGGGGAAAATTTAATTTCGCAAGTAGAATCGGTTGATGGAATTCGGTATTCTATCAGAATCTAATAATCTATTATCCAGACATCCAAAATTATTATTTCCAAATTCTTTCCGGACATATCGCGTACACTATGAAAAAAAAACTATATATATATTATTATACTACACTCAATTCCAGCACTATTTTTCAAAAACATACATCCAAAGAAACCACGCGCAGTGTTTTCGACGCACCGGATTAACACGCAGTTCCCAAGCGGCGTCTTTACACTTTACACAATGGCACCGATGCTTGAATATCGCTGGGCTATACTTTCGTGGGTCCGCATTAATTCATTAATGACACGGTGCACAGGGGAGGCACGTTCGTTTAATACAAAGAATTATGCTGGCGCCGTTTGAAAATAAAATTCTGTTAAAGCCGGCACTCGGCGCATGGGTTCATAATTAAAGGGACAGGGTGGCAAGGGGTCCTGCATTGTCCACGGTCACGTGGAAAATTGCTGGGAGGGGGGGGGGGAATATTACTTTTCCATTGAAATATCTGTTAAGCATTCAGCGTGACACGCCCACCTTTTTATTCTTTCGCGCAGACCCGCTCGCGCTGAGTGTGCTTTATTTAATTCTTCCCGGCACACCGGGCTTAGCGGCGCCATTGAATTTCTATCCGTTCTATGAAGAAGTCGCGCGAATATCTGCAGAAAAATATTACGGCGCCGCGGAGGAGCGGCACTGGCCCAGCCAGTGGTGCAGGTATGGCGTGTAGTCAGACCTGCACGTAACTGCAAGTCGAGTAGAAATATTGCTTAACCAAACGCAATTACGATAACCGCCAAAGTGCTCTCTTGGTCCGCTCATCTCTCTCCGCTCCTCTGTTCGTGCTCTACCCCTTTTTCGCGCCGGCTCGAGCAGTTCTCTCCCCCCCCCCTCCCCCTCCCCCCACCCTCATCCTCCACGTCCCTCGTCCTACCCTTTAATTCTCTCATTTC